>QLOS01009199.1:0-10239 GCA_003313725.1 Russula sp. MG48
TGCAACGCAGTTGACGTGCCGACACGTGCATTCGCGTCCGCCCCATTCTCGAGAAGGACATGAACAACTTCCACATGTCCTTGCTGCGATGCCAGATGCAATGGAGTCCAACTAGAACCATCTCGGATGTTCGCATCTGCACCACGCGCAAGAAGGACCCGGGCTACTTCCACATGTCCACGCCGCGACGCCGCATGCAATGGCGTCTTCGAACTGCGTTCCCTGGCATTTGGGTCTGCATCGTGCTCGAGTAAAAATCGTGTAACTTCGAGGTGTCCCTTGTCAGATGCAACGCACAACGGTGTCTGATTGCGGGAGCCGCTCGTTCCGTTCACGTCCTGGGAGTGTTCCGTGACCAAGAACTCCACCATGTCACACAGCCCATACAGTACGGCATAATGTAAAGGCGTTCCGTTTGGCTGTGACAGGGCTTCCGAACGCTGGACTCGTAGCCAGCGAGAATCTACGTCATATATCCAGATCCAGATCGCAAAATGCGGCTTTATTGGGGCAAAGAGGAGCTTCATCCCGTCCTGTATCTTCGATGACACATTCTCGAATCGGGCATGGTCCACCCAGTGCCGGGCAGCATACTCAGCGAGAGGAAAGTCCTCGAGGCTATTGCCGATGATTTTATCATCGAGGTGTAGCAGAATGCCTAGACAGGCTCGCGCGACGATGGTATGAGCTGGTGTCAAAAGGACGTGGTAACGGCGGGAAATCGGATCTCCTTCCGTGGCGAGACGAGATGTCAAGAACTCCTTCACTGAAAAATGGGCAAATTGTATGACCCAGGAATCGTTCGCCTTGACGATCGCGATCAAGCTAGAGCACGTAGATAGTACAGCGTCCTTTGGATCTTCCGGTCGCCAGCCCTCTAGAAACGTGGGAATCTGTCCCACATCAAAATCAAATGCGAGGAATTCTGCAAGTTCCTCAACACGAAGTGGGCGGGAGGCAACCGCGATACATTGGAACATCCGGTGGGCATATTCCCAGTTTTGCTTGTCGATATCTCGCAAGGTACGCTCGTACGTTTCATCGAGCGTCTTGGGTAGTTCATCTAAAGCACGAGAGATACGGCCCGGAAAGCAGTGTCGGAGGACGTCTAGCTGACAGGAGGCCCATCGGAACCTGAATTATACGTATCAACAAGCGTCGTGAAGTTATCGTAGGACTATGGCATACATCCCGTCAGCTTTCAGCGAGAGTACCCCGATGACTCGTTCCTTGTCATCCATTCTCCATTTCTGCATCTCTGGATCCGAATTAACGACGAATGTGACATAATCGAAGATGTCTTGCGTTTGTCCTATCTCTTCGTGAAGGGAAACCGAACGGAGTGCCAAAGGACGAAGAACAGCTTCGATGTCGGCCTCGGGTCGGCTCGTGGCGCAAATGCGCAGACTTGGAAGCGCTAGCCCAACAAGTTCCTCCATAAGTGTTAGGACCGTTTCACGGGGTGACGGCATGCCAGATGATTTCGGACATTCATCCACGCCATCCACCATAATGTAAATGGGGGGTTGTCCCGGGAGTTTGAGGATCTCTTCTAGGCACTTTTTAAGTTTGCCATCGCTAGCATGCTGCGAGCCACAGCCGTGTGCTGAATAGAAATTGGAAAGAATGTTGGAATAGGAGTCGGACTGAGCACAAAGCTGGAGAAGAAGTGAAGATATCAAGCCATGGCGGTCCTGCTTTCGATTGTCCCTGAAATCACAATAAAAAAACGCTAGCGAGGCTAATCCAGACTTGCACACGCAGTCGATATCTTCGATCATTGTGGAACTAAGTCGATAATATAAATTCGTAGAACGGAATATTGAAATTTCTACGTACCAAAGGACAGTCTTCCCTGAGCCCGCTACCGAGTCGAAGCCATCAGTCTGGGCGAAGGTCTAAGGGTGGAGACAACAAACGTTTTCCATGAATCCAGAAGAGAGAACCTGACGATTTCCATTCCCTGAAAGCCTTTCCTTCGATGAACCATATCGTGGTTCCGCTATGGTGAGCTTTACACGCGATATTATGATTTTTCCATGGATCTGGAGCAGACAGCCACAATTGGACATCTTTCTGTAGCTGATCACCTGCGAGATAGTCTCAGTGACCCTAGTAAGTAATGAGGGTGATCGGATATATCCAACGTTTTGACTTGTTCGCATCGCACACGATTTGTTGCATCATCACTTTCACCAGGTCAGGCATAGTACTAGTTTTTCACTTTGCCAGCCAAACGTACCCAGAGAGTCCCTGACACCGTCTGACAAAGCCTTCGTGCCTAAAGAAACAGACATTCGGCGGAGTGACTAACCGAGTAGGATTTACTCACCACCCATGACCACCCTGATATTCTTGATGAGACCGTAGACGACCTCGAGCGTCTGCGCTGCGGTCGCCCGAGCCTCGTCCTCGGAGAGTCTATCGATCCTCTTTACCACCGCGTCGACGTCAATATCTTTTAAAAGCTTCTCCCGGAATTTCTCTACGTCGCGTTGAGCCGAGGGACTGACCAACGGGGACACACTCACTGAGTTGTCCCTGCTTGACCTGACAGGTCGCCAGAGCGAGTGTTCGGAGCAGTTCCAGGATTATCTCCTCAACAGCCTTTGTCAGGGCTCGGGTAGGCGGGAATTTGGTATAAATATCAAGGGGTGTGAGGAAAGCCGCGAAGGATTCGAACAGTTCGACGAGCGCATTATAACTCGTAGTAATATCCTTTACCTCCTAATGCACTTAGACGTCAGATGGACACTCGCATACGAACGGAGCAAGAAACCTACGGCGAGAAGGATACAAGTACCTGTGAGGGCTGTCTTCGCAGGCGAGAACAACTATAAAAGAAGCGTCAGGTATTGAAATATCAGGGCCTTCTGACATACTACTACACGACCAATACTGTCACCGAGAAAAGCGCAGTTGGATAGCGCATGGAGGATGTGGACAATACGCTTGAGTGCCTTGATCACCCTTCCATCGCCTCCTCGGAGAATTTCTAGCCGATCTTGAAGGACTCGAGTGACAGACACAACAGAGTTGCATTTTTCAAGTCCTTTGGCAAGTGGGTGTTCGGCCAATTTTATCACCGTCTGTGTTTCGTAGTCATCCATGGTGGCCTTAAAGAGAGATGCAAAATCAGAGGGTTCAGAAGGGGTACCCATATCACGAGTTGAGAATATGTACAGAGGAGTTGGTCTGTTCAGGCTAAGGCAATGCTCCCCGCCCCACATATAACGATATTACGCGCGCTGAGTTTCGATTATTTGGGCGGAGACGGAAAACTTAACGTGCGGAGGCGCTGACGTTCACAAGCTTGAAAAGGGGGAATTTTCCGTTTGGGGGCCATACTTATGCGATGAGACTACACTCACGAATGATCGTTCTCATGGAAAGAATTACATAAAAAACTGACCGTTATTGCCTACTAAAATTAGACAAGTGCCACCACACCTCTTGCACAGAGCAATGCCCGGTACTGTATATCTGAATAGCAAAGTTTGGACTTGCGTTGCTTGGTACAAACACCGACAAAGCGGCAGGAGGGCTGGACCAGTACGAGATGCTGAAGAGGATGACATGGTTGGCGGCACGGAGGTGATAAACCCAGAAGGCGTACCCGAGGCTGTCGGTGAGGACGAAGCACGTGATGGGGGTGGTAACATCAGTGGTCGGATGGCACAGATGAAGTGGACACCAGTCCACCGCCGCCTTGTATGACGAACGGCGTCATCTCATCCCGCATCCCCCGTGAAAACCGCGACGCCTCGTTTGATTCCGCATGGGATATCCTGTG
Organism: Russula sp. MG48; assembly: GCA_003313725.1. Taxonomy (NCBI): domain Eukaryota; kingdom Fungi; phylum Basidiomycota; class Agaricomycetes; order Russulales; family Russulaceae; genus Russula; species Russula sp. MG48. The sequence goes on from QLOS01009199.1 coordinate 3,794, forward strand.
TGGACGACAACTTGTAGATTGTTGTGGGTCAGATGAGTGTCATTCAGACCCCTCTATAAGAGTGGCTGGTCCGTGTGATAGTGGTTATAAGATAAAATTGAGATCGACGGGAGCCAGGAGGAAGAAAAAACGCACCGGTGCTGACGAAAGTAACTTCATCGAGAGTGTCTGTGATTGAACTCGGTATTATTTCTTAGAAAGCATGGTCCCGTCGATCCATCTGCACCAAGATTTCTTCGCTTAGTAGCTGTGGTTGTGGGTCAAGGCCGGGTAAGAAAAATGACGTGGCTGCGCTGACATCCGACAAAAACAAAGTGACGATACGACTCAAGACTTCGTGAGCAGGAAAAGGATGATGAAGGACATTGCACGAAATACTTTAGAACGACCAAGTAGCGGTATCTAAAGCTGTTTATGAATGGAGAGCGTGAGAGATGGCCTGTAGGGTGGTTTCGAGCGACGAGGATGACGCGAATGAAGTATTGAGGGGAGACGACACACATCTTCTTGGGTACACTAGAGAGAAAATCCATCCAGACTACCGGCCTGTAATGTGTTAATGATGGCGGCAGCGGCAAGCAGAGAGAGAACCTCTGCACTTGCAAGGCGCTGCAAGTACAACTACTAGGAAATACGAAGACGCGCCCGGCCCGTAAAATGAAGCTGATGGCGAGTAGGTAAGATAGTTGTGGAAAAAAGTAAGGATGTAGTTTTTCCTGATCTGCATTAAAAGAGGCCAAATGGCCCATGGACCTTACCCGAAGTCTTCAGGGGGACTCGGATGATTCGGTCTCATCTATGCCTGGGAATCCTGAATAAATTTGCCAAGCGCCCCTGCACTACCGACCTTTGAGCCAAAGATGGTGAAGAGCGAGACAAAACAGAAGAATGTGGAAAGGTGGGTTAGTCGAGGTACAAGGTGGAGGGGGAAGTCCAGAAGGATGTGTTAAACTGTGGCTCGCCACAAGGGGATCGGCGTCTGCTACAAACATGGCCGGAAAACCGGAAAGCCCGGGCCGGGAGTGGATGGTTCATATTCCCGGCCCTGCCGCACTGGTGGCGCACACTGCAAGCATTGTAGCTACCAACTCGGACCCTTAGGGACAAGAAACACCCCCCGGTGGCCCACCGGAACGAGGGATCTATTTTCACATCAGTCCTGTGGTCCTGCCTCTGCTTTCCTTCTTTATATCACGATCATGAGCCGAAGCGTGGTCAATCCTGGCTCATTAACACTCCTCCCATACGAACTCACAGACCACATATTATCATTCCTGGCCTGGCCTGGTGACCTTTATCCCTTGCTTCTAGTAAACAGGTGCCTCAACCCCATCGCTGAACGGCTGCTATACCGCAATATCGGGGATCTCTCTGCGCCACGTGCCGTGCGTCTCTTACTATCACTCGTGAATGCCTCTGCGGCGAGGCGTGAGATCGTCAAGGCGCTCGCTGTCGACTTTAGTGACAGTAGAGTGCTGTTTGCGCTCGAGCTGCTCGTATACAAGGTTCTCAGACTACTGCCACGTCTACGCGCTCTTAGCGTGGAAGTGTCCATCCACGAAAATAGACAACGCGCGCTCGCTTGGATATTCCCGCGAGACGCCCCCTTCCGCCTGCGCTCCTTTTCGACGTCAATTAGGTGTGCTTATCATCTGCTCCCGCCTCTCGCATGCATTCTTGCGCTGTGCGAAGATGCTAAACCAAAGCGTCAGACTGCACCCTGACCTGGCGGCCTTCCTTGAGTCACAACCGGAGATCCGCGACCTCTCATTGCGCGGCATACCCGCATACGCTTCGGGTCCATTCATACTCCAGTCCTCAGCGCTCCCACATCTCGAGAACTTCCGCTCTGTGCATGTCGACCCTGACACCCTCTGTGAGGTAAATGCCCGTCCGCCCTACCCTGTTCCCCAGGGATGCCCAACTGTTTCTGATAGACTGATTATGAGCTGCCACAGGTGATCTCGACGCGCCCGGTAGAGGGCATCTCGCTCTCGCTCTTTTCGGAACACGGCTACCGCGCTCTCGAAGTACTCGCGCGCACTTCGACGCCCGTCCGGCGCCTGACGATCCTCATCTTCGACGCGTTGGCACCGAACGAGCTCCTCCCACAGCTCGCTGCGCGCCTGCCCCACCTCGAGGCGCTACACATTGTCGCGCTTGTGCAACAATATAACCTCGTACGCTTGTCCCTTCCCCTTCTCGTCCGTGGGGCCACCCGTGTTGAGAGACAGAGCAGGACATGCTGCTTGCGTCCGCCCCACTTCTCGAAGCATTTGCTGGCCTTCGGTTTCTCACGTTCATGGCGACAGGCTCGTCGTGTTGTGAGCTTGACGATGAGGAGACGGTCGCGGAGCAGTGGGCTCGCGCGTGCCCGACCCTGACGACTATCATCCTGCCAAAGGGCCGGGTGTGGTTCGCAGGCAGCACGGGCAGGTGGGTGCATTCGTGATATGAACAGCCGGTGTCCACGGATCGGCCCTGGTTTTTGCCTTTCTTGGTTTTAATTTGGTAAAGCTTGTAATTGCTCATGATTCGATGCTGTACTGTACATCAATGAAGAGCCAAAAAAGAGCAAAAGACTGATTCAGTTGTGGCAGTAACTTCTTGTCCCTTGGACTGGGCTTTCATAGTCTGATGTCACATGATGAATAGTTGACACTAGGCGCATCAAATTGCCATACTATACCTGCCGGAATGACCTCTCGTTTCTTGTGGACGGGTTTGACGGGCTAATCTGATCTCACTAGCCGCTGACACAAAATAAGTAAATCAGGAAAATGGTGAGTTTTTCACAGCGCTCCTAAAATATATATTTGCGACTGATAACAACTACAACATTCTGCTTCTGTTTCTCGTATAATGTCATCTTCTCGCACTTTCGCTAGCGAGGTGTCCGACAATGTACTGGACAGGTTCTACCCGATCCCCGCCTCAGCTGGTGCGCCATCCCTCCCTGGACCAACTCACGAGAGCACGCTGGCCCTTCTCGAGGTTCTGCGCCACGATTTCAGGAATCACCACACTTATGTGAACGATCTTGGATTCCACAAGTACGCGCTCAGCCCGCTGTCGTAGCATATCGAGTTTCAATCGATGAACTCTGTGTTTCCAGTCACTCTTCTCATCACGTGTTAGCCTTATATGCGCTTGGCGCATCACCAGAGCTCATCAAGGATGCATACTACCGGACACACCTCCCGAAGCTGTTACCTGTGCCCATGAGTCCGGAGCGGATCACCGAGAAGAACTTCACAGAGAATTTGGGCAATGAGAAGTAAGTTACACAGTATCTCTTATCTCATTGTCGTTCACCGTGTGACGGTTTACGGCAACCTGCTTGGCAGGTACTATGACGCGTACCTAGCCTTCTTTACGGACTATCTTCAGAACAACACCCCTACGGAGGCACTTGGGCGTTTCATATTCTCCCCGGCATACAACTTCGCCCCTGACTTGGAATCTGGCGGGCGCTGCTCCCAGAAACAACCCCACATGCTGAACCGCCTTCTTGCGGGAGTGGCTCACCCTTTTATTCATCTCTCCTACGGGTTTGAGTTTGGTATTCTCGGCCAGGTGGCAGGAGGTACGCAGCCCACACACCCTAGCGTTCATTTCCTAATCAGGTTGTGTCTTTCGCACTGGTTCAGGACTAGCACAGGCCGCAGTTCACAAGCCTGATCAGATTGAGCTCATCCCCCCTTCCTATTTTACCAAATTAGGAACGGACAATTTCAACAACCTCTTATCCGGCGTCATGTCCGCCCCTTCGCTCTCTAGGCCTGGTAAAAATAACACCCCCGCTTCTGAGAAGCGCCCCACGTTTGCCTTCCACCGCAGGATCAGCGATGACCCTGCGTTCAAGGTTGAGATGCCGGACGATCACCAGCAGTGGTATCCGGTTGCGATGAAAGAGGTAGGTAACGCTATCTACAGCCTCGTTCAAGAATGGACGGAGGAGTGGCTCTCGGGAATGCGCAGCGATGCAGATGCGGAGGCCCGACTAAAGGGCATGGTTGAGGAGGTCATGTGGGGGAACGCCATCTGGTATGGCATCGGCGGCTGGGCGTCGCGCGGGGACAGCGGCCGCGTGACTAACGCTGACTTCTTTCTGTGGGTCTCCCCCCACCTCCCCCCCGCTTCCTTGCTGCCATTAGACTAACTTGTGGCCGGTTTAACGGCTGCTCGCACACGAAGCGCACACCTCGTCACCTCGTCCATCTTCCTACCAAAGCTCATTGTCAAGGAAGAAGCCTCGTCGCCGTCGTCCCCATTCAACCCGGGCGCGTTGCCGTTTACCAATCGTCTACTGCTTCTCCAGACGTACCTCTCCGTGTCCGCGGCATGGAAGATCATACGCGGTGACCACGCACTCCCAATTGCGGACTTTTACGCGGCTACGGACGCGCAGCTGACCGCACCAGCTCGAGCCGGACCTGGCGCCCTGCCGTCGCCCGTGAGCTCGTGGAGTCGCATCATTCCCAGCGGACTCCAGTCTCCGGATGAACACACGCCCAAGCTGGTCCGCGCGCTAGCTGACTTTGCGGTGCGCTGGGGCACCCGGGCGCCGGGGTACTTTTCCGGCGACAGCGACAGGAACGGGTGGCGGCCGCTCGACGGCATCGAGAGGCTCGACGGGACGCTGTTTGTACGCGTCACTGGAATCACGCTCGAGCGACTCGGATGGGTGCACGAGGGCGAGGAGGCGGGCCGTTGGGATTGGGATAACTTTCCCTTTTGAATTAGGAAACTCGGTCGATTTCCTGACGTGCGTCTAAATGACATATATATCTCGTCAGTAGCAGGGGAATGCCCGTTGCGTTCATTTCGCAGATTATTTTGTCACCGGAGATTATAACGAGAACAAGGCGACGCTCTAGACCGAGTACAGCCGTCTTGATGGATGCATCGAGACCCTAACGCGGAACGCAAGTCGGTTTCTTGTGGGCTGTCTCTTGTGAGCTTGGGCCTTGGCACCACCATGAGGGGTTTGTTTGCGCCCCCAAATTGGCAGGTGGATGTCCCAGATGACGGAAACGACAACTCTTGTGTGCTATGCCCAACCCTTGGCAATGTTGGCATCCTTTAAACGCTCTGCTCTTACAAAGAAGTTGACCCCCCGAAACCCCTTTTCTTTTCGACGAGCCCCTATTTTTGTTCGGCATGGAAATTAGTTCCTAGAGCGGAAGACTGGGAGTTGTTCAACTGTTCAATTAATACACTAAACCTCTTTCGATAGGCCACGGGCGTGTTGCTACTCCGTTTCTGGGAGGACGTAACTTACGAGCGCGCATAAATGCAGCTGGAACAGTCCGCACAATCGCTGTGGGCGGCGCTAGCACTAACATCTTCTTTGCCGGTGGTTACGTTAGTGACCACCCACTCAATACACCGTGTGCTAGGCATCTAAGCCCTCCGCACGTTGCTTGAGATCAGAGCGGACGCGTACCGGACTTACGCAGGACTGCCTCCACTCCGCCTCCTACGTAGGGTTGAGGTTCTAGAGTCAATAATTACTGTACCTGCAGTGGGCCACTGGACCTTACTTTTCCCAGTGCGGATGCCAAGTTGATACCAAAATCCGACGCGTATCGTTGCGTTCTTATACACTTTGTTTCTGAACGCGAAAGAAGGCACTTCACGGGGGTACCTGTACTGAATCTCGCGTCAGTACTTTTCTAGAGTGGTAATACCTCTCCGTGACTCACACGCCCGGTGAAGCGTTCGAGCACTTTGTCCTCTCTCCCCCTCTTCGAGCTTTACCCATAACCAAGGTTCCATCAACCCCAAGGATGAAAAAGGAGCAGCATTTTGAATCGCTTTAACCGATACTGGCGAGTCACGTGTTTGCCCTCCTTCGATTTGCCTATGGATGGGGTTGCTCAGCATCCCAGCACGATTTGCCAAATGGATTCAGTAACCCTGCACTCCGTCAGGGTGTTCTGGTCATGACGGCGCGTATTCAAGCTTTGTCGACGGCAGCGGCTCATCGGAATGAGAAGAGCAAACCCGTGCCACGGCTATTCTTCAGCTGGGTCGTGGAATGCGGCCACCCTACGGGGTCATTATCAACATTCTTGTCTGCGCAGAAGATTAATCTCTTATGAGAGTTTGTCCTGGGGAGGAGACAAGGAGGTATCGGACCATTCTGGAGAATGGGAGAAGTGTCTTCATCGAGCTCACGAACAAGTCGTGTGGGAGTAGCAGCAGGGAATACGCAACGATGCAGTTGTCAAGACGAAACTCGAGGGGACGGTGGAGGAAGTGGTATGGCAAGAACGCCATTCTCTTCGGCGTCGGGAGCTAGCAAACAAGAGGAGACAGCGGGAAGACTTGCTCCGGGGCGACGTTTTTCAAGTAGGCGGGCACAGGACAACAGTACGCCGACAGGAAACAGGATGTAGTCGGTGACATACGCACACTTCCCACTCACTAGCTTTTTCTCT
>QLOS01009237.1:0-10467 GCA_003313725.1 Russula sp. MG48
GAAGAAGTTTTTCATATTCGGATGGTCTGCGGACCATCATGATCATTACCCGTAAATCCGAATCTAAACGGATTCGTGAACGAGCCAGGACACGGGGCACGCATCCTGGAGTGATTTCATAGTCAGATTGCCACTGACGGCCGCCTTCACGGAGGAGACAACACGAGTATAGGGAATGTTCGTGGACAAGGTGACCGCTGGTCTTACTAGTAGGCAGGTGAAAAGGAGTCCCGGTTTGTAGGGCGGAGGGAAAATTGAGAAATGTCGGCGAACGTGATAGCAACCCGACAAAGGGTGGGCGCACTGGGGTGTACCCTTCTTGCCTTTGGTGAGTATTTGATGCGCGTTAGGTTCTATCCTTCAAAAGACATGTGCAGTATAGTGCAGTATACAGTACAGTATGCGGTTTAAGCGACGGCGTCAGGACGTCAGGAAGCACCCGTGTGACGCCTGGTCACGCCCACTTGCACTTGACGACCGGGCCGGACTTAGTCGACTTCGACGGCCGACACTGGTTCTGCGAAGCAGATCGTAAAAGCCCTCGGGCGGGTATTTTCTCCCCAACCAGATAGAGAGCCAGTCTTAGACTCAGGCCCTGTGGCCCTGTCTGCATGGTTACATACCCCTTCCGAGTCTTGGGGGATTGCCCTAAGCCACACTGTACTGATTGTTCTCTGCCCAAGGATTATCGCATTGTTGCGTTGCTTGCCATCGGGAAGCTCAGAAAACACCCGGCACACATTTTTCACGAAACGATTCGGCATTATGCACTCATCCCTCTACAGGAGCAGGAGGAAAGATTACGTGAGACTTCGAAGAACAGGAGACACCGCACGTGATCCCGACGCCTAAAGGCGCAACCACCATCATAGCATAGAAACAGACCAGAGACAGAGGAAACTATGTAAGTAGGTGCTCCACGGTTTGCATCACTGTATCGTAGAAGAAGGTTCTCGCAACATCATATATACCATAGGAAAGCCGGGACCCAAGAACGTGAGATAGTTGTGCATCCTTCCGCCGGGAAGAAAATAAGTAAGTTATTCTCAGACTTTCTGAACGCCGTGGTTCCCTCCAATTTCTAGGGTGGAACCCGGAGGGGTCTCTGAATTCTTAGCTCTCCCAGCCTCACGACGGGCGGGTTCGTTCCTGGATGAACCGCATTAAAACCCAGGAGATACGTTGTGAAAACGTAGTCACTCACGGAGCACGGTAGATGAGGAAGTCATAGAGAAAACTGGCAACCAGTCCGCCGCAGACGGAGCCAAGAAGAGGGGACCAGATCCAATACTGACTGCGGTAATTGAACACTGCGGCGAAGAAAACGGATTAAAGACGACGGCTAGGTGACAGAATAACGGTACCTTGCCGCCCGTAGCCAACCATTGCAGTCATAACGCGGGGTCCCAAATCACGCGCAGGATTGACAGCAAATCCTACACAGATCATTTGCTGAAGAGTTATGGGTGAAATGTAAAATAAAATAAAAAAACATGCCTGTCTGCATCCCGAAGGCCACGGCGATGCCAAGGAAGGTGATAAACAGAACCAGTGGAACGAGGCCGGGCGGCGGGGGACTATTTCTTTTATTGGGGATTGCGAACACCACCAACAAGAGGATGAATGTGCCAAGGAACTGGTCCAATTAGTGAGGCCAGCCTGTCGCACTCTAACTGGAAACTCACCTCGTCGAAGAAGCAGTTTGCCGCAGGCATGTAATCAAGCTACTGAATGGATGAGATCAGTTACGCGGCGGCTACACGAGACGAACCGCATAAGTTCCAAAGAGCGAGCCGGTCTTGAGAGTACGTCCACCTTTCTTGCCTTCGAAGATATCTATCGCGTGGAAGTAGTTCGCGAAGACAAGGAGCGCCCCTGCCCAAGCGCCAATGAGTTGTCCAAGCACATATCCAGGAACCTTGCGCCATGGGAAGCCCCTAAAGACGGCCATACATAAAGTCACCTGTGAGATTGCGCTTTGAGTTGGAGGAGAGGAAATGCAGAGGAAATGCCATACTACGGGATTGACGTGACCTTCAGAGCCACCCCCAGCGACCCATGCACCAAGGGAAACGCCTAGGTGATTGACGTTACTGAACAGAGATTCGATGGACCATAAGATATCCACGAACTGCAAGCCCATCCAAAGCTCGAGGAAAGATAATCTCCCTTCTGCGATGAAGCAACACCACTGTTCGAACTGAGGACGACCTGGCAATTGCCAGCAGTACCGACGAGAGTCAGAATCATGGTTCCAAGCATCTCAGCGGCTGGCTCGCGTATCATGTCGCTGTAAGGTGCATCAGCGTCGGGAACTCTAGCGAGTGACTCCTATTGGCGAACCGAATCCTTGCCCAGTTGTTCGGGAAGTCGTCATTATTTGCGTTGACAGTTGTATCAAAGCTTGAGCTATGGGCTCTGACTTGTTTGGAAGTCGAAGACATGCTGCCTTGAGAGACGGTATGAGGGAAAAGAAAGGGGGGTGTGTGAGGAGGTGGCAGGCCAGGAGGGCGAGTAATGACATGGAATAATAGCCCACGGCCGACAGCGGCGAGGCACTATGTATCAGCTGCTTGCCTCGTTCTGAGTTGCTTGAAGGACAGATGATCGAAGATACAGTGAATTTCACTTTCCAAGAATTCCGATTCGTCCATCAAGCAAATGAATCAGGAAAGGCTCTGAATAGAGGGAACCCCTCGTTTGCAGCCCAGTTCATACAACTCAAATGCCGCATTTAATGCGCTGGAAACCACTGCAGATGGGAGGCGTCAATGCACGAAGCCATTCAGGAACTGTGAAATTAAATGCCACGAGGGGTGAGTAGTAGGAGATAACGTCTCAACAACGCAAAGCTCACGAGGACACTGTAGATAACATCTGAACCACTGCCAGTGGCATTACCGTGACTACCACTCGTCACCGCCAACAATTTTCGCCTCACCCGTAGAACAGAACCAAAGCGTGCGCAATTCATACGAGTTGAAGGTGACTATTGCTTCAGTTCCGGTGACGCAAGGAACTTACCTTAGAACACGTGGAAGGAAGGCCTGGGCCATGCATGGTCGGCGCGGCCTCTAGAATCAGCCACAACTATCGAGTCTGAGTGCTGTAGACCACTGGTCATCTTAGGACATCTGTGAGTAGTACTAGTGGGTGGTCTCAGGCTCTTCGCAAGAGGGACTCGGATGGAATGTCTACCTATATTTCAATGGCTTCGGAGGTCATCGAGACTCGGACTTGGAGATTGGTACGCATCAGAGCTCACCGATATTCTCTATCTACACATCACCACTAGTCTACCACTATACAAGCCCAGGCCCCAGTCGGCCCCGGACGGCACCTAAGGTACTGAACATCAGAATCTGTAACGATCAGTTGCTATCGATGATCGATGCAACCATCTATGTATTACTGCTGCTCTTAACAGCCGACGCGGAAGTGGTGCCCCTTGCTGTATACGGCTCTCATATCCCACTGTCCTCACGGTGTCTTGTTGGGCCGGCGACCTTGTAAAAGGGACCTATGCCCTCGAATTCGAAGATGTAGGACGAGGGCACGGGATACCTTCGCCGCCGTACCTGGAGTAGTTATGAAATCCAGTCACATGCGTTACCGTAACGGTCCGGAGTCGTTCCGACCTACTAGTACATTTCAGCACTTTGGTCCTACTGGGCTCAAGTTCATTCCACAACATCGTCCACTGTATAGGACTTACTTTTTATACCATATTCACATGACTGAACTTGAACGAACAAAATCGATAGGGAAAATGTGGAGATCCTATTTTTTGGTGGTTGTCTTCAAGGTCACCCTGGTTGTCACGTGCCGAAGGCTCTGCCGAAGCGGAGTTTTGACACCCTCAGTGATGAACGAGTCACGGTCGCGGTGCGCGTCGTCGGGGCCGGGAAGCTGGCTTCCACCACTGACCCGGAGTATGAGAGCCGCCTACAGCTAACTATATCTGACTTTGCCAATGGGACTCACAAGACCGTATCTGCAGCTGCGAAGGCTCACAGTGTCAGTAGACCTCAGACACATTGAAACCCTCTAACCAAAGTTACTTCAAAACAGGTTTCTCGTCAGACTCTCAGCGACCGTGTAAACAGTACGCATCAATCCCGTCATATTGCAGCAAATTCCCAGCGATGCTCAAGAGAACACACCCAACGAATGGCTTGTCTGTCTTGAACTCTGCAATGGCAGCTACTCTGCACCCCCGCGATCTTCGTGCACGTGCCTTTGAGATATCTGGCAAGCATCCTGGACTACATTGGCACCGTCGTTACTTTAACGACACAAGATGATCAAGGTCGCAAAATCACGCTCCCTCGATGCACTATACATACGAGCGTCAAGCACTGTGACTGGCATGATACCGATACATGGCACCATACTACTACGAATTACTTCACATAAGTAGATATTGCTCACTGGCCATCCAGTTAGGATTACTCGCATCGATACAGTACATAGGACTATACTTGTCATACTAATACAAGTCATGCACTTGACTTTGAGGGAGTACTTCGGCACCCATTTCTATGAGCGGAGAGAGAATTTGGCAGATGTGACAATTCGTGACAATTCGTGACTGCCGAATTGCGGTCGATCACGGAACGACCGTAATGCATCATGATGTTCCTTCTATGAGAGGAATGCGTTGGCTGTGTTGTCATCCGATTCGATTCGAATCGCGAAAACAACGGGCTACATATTATCGTCGCCACTCTTCAACTTGGAACATAGACCCAGAGGGGTCTGGAGACAATGCAATTTCCTTCCCCTAACCCCTCCACCCTCTCCATCATCCGAGTCTCGACTCCTCGCTGGCGGGACGTCCCCAAGGCCATAATACACGCACTCCATTAATATCTTCTTTACAAATGGCATTGAGTTACGTGAACCCCCTCCTGAGGAGCTTCGACCTATGTACGGCAAATGCAGAATCGAGTGTATGACCAAGATCAGCAGGCTATTAGCACCGGCAGCCGCACCATGATTGGCGCGGCGAGCAGGGTATTGGCAAGCACCTCGGCCGGCGGATATGCAACTAGCGCTTCCCAGGCTATGCGCAGCACACCTGCTGTCGTACCAGAGACCGTCGCGAATCCCTTCGCTATGCCCCAACCGCGACTCAGCCCGTCCCCGGTGTAGGCGCGAACTCCACCGCTCTGGACAAATCGCCAAATGAACATGATTCCCATCGGGACTTCAAACAAAGGCGGAAGCGACGAAGGGTACGAAAGTCAAACCTGAGCCAGGTGAACGATGTTGTGCAGTACGTGGGCTGTGTGAGTAATACCGTGAGCCGTGAGTGCAGGTCCATCGAGCAGGCGCGAGGGTAACTGGGTCGTGTATGCGGGAAGGAGTCAGCATAGCGTATGCAGGTCTTGATATCCGTGGGTGGCAGATCGAGCAGGATGGCAACACTGTGCGCCCAAGTCGTGCACGCCCTCATGCCATGTGTCGATGTATTTCACACGCACGCATCCGGAGCGTCCTGCCCGTGTTTGTTAGCATGGCGTTAGGCGCCTCGGGGTAGCCCGTAAGAAATACAGGAGGGACCTCGCGCACCGGAAGCACGGGCATATGCCTGATTCTCGTTAAGATGCAGTTGGCAGTTAGATCCTTCAAGTTGGCCAATGTATACCTTGGAAGTACTTCTAAGACCTTTTCTATAGTGGTGTCACTGAAATCATCGCTCGTCAAGAGCCATTACGGGTTTCTGCACCATTTTAACCGTCTTGGTCATGGAAAACGTGTCCTGTCAAGCAAATGCCCTTGTCCTTGTCTAAACGGATGGCCTTGAAGGAGTGACGCCGGGATGTTTGGGGGCACTCCACAGACAGACAAGACCGTATGATACGAAAAAAGAGGAACAGTCATCAAAAAATCCTTTACCCTTTTAGACGCTTTTTAATACCTTTCATTGCTTTTGGCTGGCACTCCGCCACGCAAGTTTGTACAAGCTATAAAGTACTTCAAAGTAAAAAAAAAAAAAAAGGGTCCGAGTCATAGCTTCACCTCTCAGGCTTTCTTGCCTCGCGCCGCTGCATCACCGCTATGCGCCCTCAGGCCCGTGACCTCAGCGCATCGTCACTAATACAGGTATAACGTCGCCTCCTCAGTTTGAAACACGCAGGTCTCCAAACCCCGCTTCACTTGAAGCTCCGAGTTCCCGATATATTGTTCCTATTTTTTAGGTTCCGGCGTATCAGACCCACTCTCTTCGTCTCCCATTCTCGAGGGGACCACTTGACCGAGACGAAGCTCTACGTCATACGCGACCTTCTTGCTTACTGTGACCTCGATGTCTACATTCCGCGCTGTAGAGTGCATCCGCAGGGCCTCGCCCCTACGACGTGAGGGATTTGAACCTTGATCATTCCTAGTATTCCCGAGATTAATGACATTGCTTTGGTTGCGAAAAGCGGCAAGTTGGCGTCTTACCTATGGATATATTGGAAGAGATCCCGATAGGCCCGAGTAGATGCGATAACCCTGTATCCCTGTGCATGAGGCTATCCGAGAGAAAGGTGAAATATGAACGTACATGAGGGTGGCTATTAACGAGCGGGCAGAATGTAAAGTTAGTCAAACCAATGGGAGAGCGACCCGAACATACCATGAGGAAAGTGGAACATCTACATCGGGAACGCTCTCAGCAAGGATTAGACGAAAGCATCTAGTATCACTAACCAAATTCCAAGGATCTATTGACGCAATTCGACATATAAATAACAACATTCAAAACATATCAGAATTTACTCACCGTTGATGTTCTTGAAACACATTGCCTGGGAAATGAAACAGAATGAGTCGACCCGGTGAACCAGCCGGCGTTTAGGACAAGAATGACATACGATAGTCGGCAACTTCGCCATGATAGCGATAAGAACCCAGAACACGCCTTGGAAATACAGCACATTCCATAGTTGCGTCGCATTCCGCTTTTGAAGCACGCCCCAAATCATAATTCCCAACAAAACAACATCCGCGATGAAGTTGATCGTCAGACTCCACCTGAACTCGGCCGTGTCGGTGATGGCACAAATCTTTAGAATCGGGGTCCATTGAGTGTGAGCCTGAGCAACTTGTAGTGTTAATGCTACAGGCATATGATGAAGCCTGGAGAAAGACAACCCTTGTCATGGCTGGATATCAGGAGATCAGAGACTCGCTATGAAAACGGGGCACCAGGAAGCGCCTACCATAAAACGACCCAGCCAAATTGGCTAGCCAGAGGGTCCCAGTAATTACCACGATCCTAGGGTCCCGCCCCCATATTGCAACTCTGGTCGATGATGAGGACATTATCACATGGAAGAGAGATGGCAAACTCCTTACCCTCGGAGGACAAGAAGAAACGAGGAAGCAGCTGTCGCAAGCCACCCCATGACCTGGGAAGGGTATCGATCAGCCTCAATATAGAAAGAAAGTAAGGAAAATAAGTCGCACTAGGCAAGAGCGAAGCCAAATCTGCTCAGCGTGAGGTTGAGTATGTACATGATGTTATCAGCACACGACTAGTAGATGTACATTACAATGAAATTCCGTTGTAAGGTTGAATCCCACAAGGGCGCCGATGTAGGAACCAAGGGCCAATACCCTTGAGGCAATATACCAGATGAACGACCATCGCCATGGCCGCTTTCCTGTGTACACTTCCCACTCAAAGCGAAGAGAAGTAATGTATTCCCATCTATCCCAGATGTGAGCCTAAGGTGGTCCTCTCGACGTGCAGGGACACTCACATGTACAGCCCCGCAAAAGCGTGGAAAACCTTCAGGAAGAAGCCTTGCCAGGGATATTTCAACCCATGCTAATACGGGTAGACATGGTACGAACCATAAGACTCCAATACGTACTCCGGGGAAGACACCATTGTCTACGATGAGAGGCCGCGGCAATGAGAGGAATGAAGGATCGACTTGCTGGGAAGTGAGTGGGTTTATGAATGAAGCCGAACCCACCTTTGAGGCCATGAAGCCTCGGGGGATGGACCATGATGCTCCACGGTCCCCGGGCGTCTGGGTACCTGCACTTGTAGTTACTGTAGGTCTCGTAGCGTATGGAACAATGCCTGCTGTGGAACTTTCCGAGGGTCATCTGTCAGATATTCATCTTTTGCGCCTATATAGACTGATCTAATCAGACTTCATAAGCCCCTCGCATCATGATATGAAACAAACAAAAGGACGAACGGACAAACGGACAAACAGGTTCAGGTAATGGAAACTCGGTGGCCATGCGCATGCACTGGCAGCCTGCAACTGGGGCCGGCATTACTGTCACGATAAAATCTTATGCGTACCTATGGCTCTTTTTGGGTCGTGGGCCACTCATGGCTACTAGTATGCCCAGGTATGGGGGGACGGCAATTTCCGTATCCATACACAATGAACCAATCACAGCGGGAATCATCGTCTGGTCAGTGAATCACGTAATTAGATCAAATGTCGATCAGATCAGGACTACATCAGCGGAAAATCATGAAACTTGAAGTGTTATGAAGTCCCAAAAAAGCAGAATGCCCCGGAATCCCAACCTTCATAACGAAAATACTTTTATGACAGTTGCCGAAATAGTTTATGGACCTTATGGTGAATTTTATAATGGTTTTTGGCTGTCATAAGGGATTTTAGAAGTCATGACACATTTCGAGTACGAAGATGAGATATCCATCCGATCACGGCGCGGGGGATCCGGTGCATCTACTTCTTGCGGCTGGCTGGCGTGTGAGCGGGAGATTTGCGATATGTGATGTGCGCGTGTCGGTACTGGCATGGAGACAGATGCCGCACAGCACCGATGCTGGCGCAGGCGATGACAGTGGCACAAGTACAGACGCAACGGGAGGAGTAAGCGCGTGCCCGTGGCCGGGTTGCGCTGCATATTGTGGCTGGTACTCGGAAGCTGTGTAAGACGCTGCTGGCACCATCACGTAAGGTGCGATGGGCTCTGAGTTCTCTGTATTTGCGTCAGGCTCTGGCCTGTATGAAACTCCTAAATGGTACCCACGCGAGACGAGCAACGGAGGGGCCGGCGTAACACTGGGACTCCCGGGCCCATGTCCACTGTGAGAGCACCCGTGAGAATGGGAGCGCGAATGTCCGTGCGACGACCGGGAAGTGATGGTGATGGTGATGGTGGAGATGGTCGCTGGAGTGAGAATGTGCACATGGGCGAGAATGATGGCCTTGTGACCTGGTGATGAGAATGCTCAGCTTGTTGGGAATAATGTACATGCCTAATCTCAACGTACATTGGTGCAGGACTAGA
Organism: Russula sp. MG48; assembly: GCA_003313725.1. Classification (NCBI taxonomy): domain Eukaryota; kingdom Fungi; phylum Basidiomycota; class Agaricomycetes; order Russulales; family Russulaceae; genus Russula; species Russula sp. MG48. The sequence continues at coordinate 9,283 of QLOS01009237.1, forward strand.
GGACGGTAGGTGGGCCGGGGAGTTGCTTATTGCGACAAATTTGCCCAGAACAAATGGCGTCGAAAGAGAGAAACCTACGGTGCAGGGCTAGGTGCCAACGAGCTGGAACGATGATGACCGTGGTGGTGGTGGGTCCTGTGATGGCTGCTAGAGTGCAAATGCAAGCAAGAGCGATGTCCATGCACGCAAGACATGAGGGACACGTTTGGATGTCTGCCCTCTCACATTGATAGCAGGCCAACGTACTTGGGGTTGGGGCTCGGAAGAAGGAACTGAGTCAAACTCGGTGCATTCGACGGGACCGGCTGCGCGAGTTGAAAATGTCTGCGGGAGCCCGAGGATAGCAAAGCCATCACATTGTAAAAAAGTGACCGTGCGATCCACGCCCGGTCGTCTTGGCGCCCCTGGCCGCAGTGTTCATCGTGGTGCATGTGTGAGCTTACACAGAGGACTTGCGCGCAAAGCTGTGCGAAGAACAGTAAAAATAGTGGAACTTGACAGTACTATGTAACACGGCGAAGAACGAGCCATTGAGCCACCTCCGGCGTTGCGGGACAAGCTTGGTGAAGGTGGGAACTTGAACACTCGTTGCCGCTCTCGGAATGAGAGCACTTCGGAGCGCCCGTGACGCCAATCCGTGCCGCCATGTCACACTAGCAACTGCTTGGATCGCCCTCCTCTCCACGCACCATCCCCTTCCCCTCCGGAACCTGCTCAGCCCAGTCGATGTCGAGCTCTCTCGCCTAGCAACCCTTTCGCGTCCCCTTTTATGGCCTCGACCCACTTCACCCCCACCACTTCACCCCTGATCGTGTCATCGCTAGAGATGTATACCCCTCCTGGCCATGCAGTCACATAACAACCTACAAAATTTACTTCGCTTATTCTGGCTCGTGTCCGGACATCCGTAGCGTTCACCTTTTGTCTCATTCCGAACCTGCTTACTACCTGCTATTGACAGATAGAATACTCGCTCCTATAACTAGACATACATGCGCAGGTAGATAAACCCCAGAGAAGCCTCCTCGGAGGCAAGCACCCTTCGCTCTGGATAATTCTCTCTTCTATTCGTTTGTGAGTTTCTCAGAACCCTTCTCATTGCTGTATTCCTCGACAACTCGCCTCTCGACGCCCAGTCGAAGCCACCGAGCTGTCAAGCGTCTTGATACGTTCACGTCATGGAAC
>QLOS01009304.1:0-14283 GCA_003313725.1 Russula sp. MG48
TGGATGACCGAGTTGAACGCCGCATGGGGAGACACGTTGGTCTCCCAAGAGCCAAGGCCCTGCCTGCTTTGGTGCAACAAATTTTAGTTTGGTCGATCTGAGTGGCATCTACTGCCACATCTGCTGTAAAAAGAACAGACCTGTGAAGATCCACCCTCGGTTATCAGAACTACAATTGAGTCCATGCTATCATTACGTTTACTAGGATTTCGTCAGAAAATGCTCGGGATGATGCATAACAAAGCGATTCCTACCCACGCTAGAGATTTCGCGTAATTTTTTCCTCTTATTGTGGAAGGGATGGAACTGTTGGCCAGGCCTGGTCAAGGCGGCAGGCTGGTGCAAAGACTACGACTGACGACATGATTTTGTCGACGATACCTTCAACGCTGTCATTGAAAAGCGACACCGGTCCAAGCATCGGTAGACGTCAACAAGGCTAAAGCTAGGGCAAAATGTGGCAGTTAGGGCGATCGTGACCAATGGCGTGTGGCTAGGGCCACCTCAGACCATTACAGGCCAAACAAATCTAAGGCACCACGTCCACAACAGTGGAAAATGGAAACCAGGCAAAACAAGCGAGATGGGACTGACTGCGTATATAAACTGGACTGGTGTGCGATGTCTGCCCATAGTCGCAATCTAAGCACAAGCAACAAGCGTCAGCACAAGTTCGCCCACTTCATTAAACTTCCAACTCTCACACTCTCTGCCCCCATTCTTTGCTTACCTCTTTGAATCTTACACTCCCCAATTTCCCATTCTCTCTCGCAAGATGTCCTCTACACACGGTTACAACCTTCGCAGCAGCGTTAAGGGGCTCGATAAACGGGTCAAGGACATGGTCGACGCGCATGGAGGGCCGGAGTGTGTCATCGGGAAGCGAAGCGCGACCGGCCTAGGCGTCCACTTGATCTTTCGGTCCGAGTCACCCAAGCCCACCCCCAGCCCCTGTCCCTCCGCCCGTGCCCCACCCAAAGATGTGGAGATGGTAGACTCATCAGAGAGCGAGTCCAGGTCTAGTTCAGACTCGGACATGGACTCGTCTGAGTCTAGTGCTAGCTCGAACACAGACACCGTGGAGCCGAACGCCCCATGTAGCGGACACCTCACACCTTCCTCGCCCCTCCGGACACCGAAGCCACGGCGCACGGAGGACCTGCAGCCCGAAGGCTGTCAAGAAGGTACTGTCGCGTCCACAAACAGGAGCGTTACTGACAGCCTCGCATCCATAGCCTCGCATCGCAGAGTTACCTCGGACCTCGAGGACATAGACGCAACTCGTCGGAGGGTCGAGGCTTGGCGCCGCGAAGAAGCGACGAGGATCCGGCTGGAACAGCTGCAAAAGCAGGCCCGACTGGGCGCATTGCAGCTCCGGCAACACGCGGACGACCTCGAGCGCGAGAATGCAGGAGACACAGCGCGCCTCCTGCGGGAGATGGAGGGGGGCATGGCCTCGACTGCGATGGAGGAGGGCGAGGACGGAATCGACGTCCGGTCGAACCATGGATACACACCGACCGAGACGTCGTCGTCTTCGGACGAGGACGAGTACAGGTCGTCTCCGGCTCCGTTTCAGTTCCACACTTCCAACTCCCAGACAGGCCACATCGAGGAGGGGTCTCCGGCCCCAACCCTGCCTGCGACACTGCCGCCCCAAGTTACCATGGAGGGGCATCGTCAAGCCCAGCAGGGCCATCCACTGAGTCGCCAGCACGCGGTGGCCATACCACTGCCTGCCTCATCAACCACGTCGCTGCCTGGAGCTGAGCAGGACTCTTTTGTAGTGGTGACTAGGCAGGTCGTCGACGGCCTGAACGACCTGACGGGCTCGCCGGTACGTCGAACCAAGAGGTATCGTGTCCGTGCGGTTGACTTAGAAAGCCTGTATGGGGATTTTGATATGGGAGAGTTGTAAATGAAAGAGGGAGCAATAGAACGGACTGCTGAGCGCTTGGACTATATACGTACTCATTACTTCCATCTGATAAACTTTAGGTTATGTCGCGTCTCCTGTATCATCACGATGCTTCTCGATTTGTTTAAATGTAAAGAAGACCCTGCTTGCTTATCGATTCCTTGTTTCGAACGAGAAGGAATGAAAGCTTAAATTTGGAGGAAAGATTTGAACATGAGGGTTATCGATGAGAGCCGGAGTGACAGTGAGCGGTGATGTCTCCGGATATACTGACTGCCGCAAGCCGCACGAAGACCCGATTTTGCAGAACATTGACGATAAACGTACAAGATAACTTGAAGGGGACGGTGATGAATGGGAGAGAACGAGACTTATAATACCAGATACGAAAACAAAGAGGGAGAGACATGAAAGCCCAAGCCCAAGCCTGAACGCGAAACCAGCACACAAAAAAAAAAGAACACGATATACACACAAAGGCGAGCAGTGAAGAGTAAGAAAGCAGTAGTAGTGGCGATGCCGCGGCGCTCAACTAGGGACGCGGCTGAGCTGCTGAGACGTTGTGCCAATACTGTCTCCCCTTACTGCGCCATGACTCAATAATAAGCCGAGTCAAACGCGCCCTCCGACGTGAGTTGCGGGTACTACCGTACCCGACATGGAGAAGTCTATGATGAGTCTAAGACTAGAGGACCATGGTGATGATATCGGCGATTGGATGAGAATGTCGCGTATCGGAGGGGCTACGTTATTTTGGAGTGAGCTGAGCAGCGGCAAAACCACACGTTTTATGCTGCAGCAGACGGGCCCACCACTATCACGCGACAGACATCCCAGTAGCGTCTCTCGAATACAGTACTTACAGATTAATGGCCTGCAGACTCTGCACCAAGTCCCCCTGGTTCGTTGGGCTCGAGGCCAGTTGGAAGGTAGATAGGGTTCGGGTGAGCTAACGGAGAGCCTTGCAAGCACCTTCAAGGCTTGTCAGTCAGAATGATAAATCCAGCAGCAGTGAAAAGTCGGCTACCACCTCAGTGACCTGGAACTGAGCCACACATCAGTACTCATGAAGCTATGATTTTGCTCGAAAGCGTGACATACAGGCATGCGAGAAGGAAAGCATGTGGGCTCTGCCAGTGGCGGTTAAAGTCAGGATAGGCAACTTCACCCGACCGGCACGCGACATCCTTGATTTCCAAAACTGCTCGTGATTCGACTTCGTACTGCACACTTAGTTATCGTCGTCTTTACAACGCTACGTAGCCATGGTCCGCGCAAAGCCTCTCACCATAGTAGTCAAACTCGGTGTGAATCTCCTCATCCTTCCTGCGCTGCACACTTAGCAAGGCATGTTAACCTTGTCATTCCCCTTCCCGCCCGTCCACGCGCCGCGTGATGCAGGAACATCATCGATTGTGCACGAAACGACGCATCAGCCGCTCCTATCCACACTCTCTGCCATCGTTGAAACCGTCGTGCGTCTGCGCGCGGCCGGACACAAAGTCGTCCTCGTCAGCTCGGGCGCGATCGGCGTCGGTCTACAACGGATGGCATTACCAGCGCGCCCGAAAAGTCTTTCCGGAAAGCAGGCGAGCAAAACCACCTATCTTTGCGACGCCCAAAATGCCTGAGACTGACTTGTTGCGTTGCCGAAAAGGCATTGGCTGCTATCGGGCAGGGTAGATTGATCGCCTTGTGGGACAATCTGTTCGGTCAGCTAGGTCAACCCATCGCGCAGGTGCTTCTGACACGGGGGGATATCTCTGATGTGTGCCATTTTTCGTTTGAATAAAAAACCTTATAATGAGACATTTCTTAGCGAACAAGATATCTCAATGCGGTGAACACCTTCAAGGAGTTGCTTTCCATGGGCGTCGTGCCGATCGTGAACGAGAATGATACTGTTTCAGTTAGCGTACGTATCTATTGCCTCTGACCTTTGAACACAGGTCTCATTATTATTCTAGGAGATCAAATTCGGCGATAACGACACACTCTCGGCGATCACCTCGTCTATGATACATGCAGATTATCTCTTCCTTTTCACTGACGTGGATGGTCTTTACACTGCAAATCCTCGCAAAGACCCATCGGCGCGACTCATCGAAGTTGTAGAGTCGACCGCTGCGATTCGCGCCCAAGGTATTTAACTGCCTTGTCCGCGCTCCCCGCTTTCGCTCATCGATGTTCATTTGATGGCTACAGTGAGTACAGCAACCCTCGGGTCGAGCCTAGGGACAGGTGGAATGGAAACAAAACTCATCGCAGCGGAAATCGCTACTGCCGCTGGCGTGTCGACGATCATCACTTCCAGCCGCACCCCGGCATCTCTTTTTGCGATTCTCGAGTATCACGGCTCAACTTCAGGTCCGACCTCCGGTGGTGCAGATCCGATAACCCGGCCGCCGCACACCTTGTTCATGCCGTCCGCCCTGCCACTGCGGGACCTCAAAGCGTGGACCCGACACACGTTGACGCCTGCAGGCGATGTCATTATCGATCCAGGTGCGCACAGCGTACTTGCGCGCAGGGAATCAGGCGGACGGCTCTTGGCTGCCGGCGTGCTCGGTGTGCGTGGAGCGTTTGCGTCGGGGCAGGCGGTGCGGATACTCGTACGCAGGAAGGCAGACTCCGAAGACATCGAAGCGGCACGTGAGGAGTATATGCGTGGGCTTGCACCAACTCAACCCGGCACTCCACGTGCGACTGAAACGGTTGCTGACGTTTCGTCGGCGCGCCCGGACCTGGGATCAGATGGTACGGAGGGAGTGCTGGTAGTGTCGCCTCTCCCGGGGGACGATGCCGCGGACAGAGATAAGGACGTGGTAGATGATGAGCAGTGGGAAGTAGAGGAGGTTGGCCGTGGATTAGCGAACTACAATTCGGCACAGATTGACAAGGTAAAAGGATTAAACAGGTGTGTATTTCCCTCATTAGCTCTCCATTATTCTCCTTCGCTAACCCCCGGGTGGCAGCGCCTACCTTGCGCAGTCGCTGGGATATGCAGACACGGAGTACGTTGTTGAAAATGTGACGATATTCGTACGACCATAGCTACAATATATTTGTTCAGAGCAAACATACCGTGGCTGTAGAGTACCAATACAGTATATCCGAGTCCGAGTCCGACCGGAGAAAAGTACAGTACCTTTGCTTAGCTTACCACCTACCGTATTCTACCCCCATTTCATTTTTCATACAATGTTGCACGGCAACTCTGTCAAAATCCTCACTGGTGTGCCTCTTTCTTTCCTCGCCTTTCGTTTCTTCACCATTAAACCTCCGTCCCAAGGAAACAGCCATCCGGAGCTCGCCGCTGCTGTGGCCGAGCGGTGAGATGCAGTTTTCCCTGCGCAACCTGAGCAGTCCACGGACTGTAACTTTTCCATGCACCTAGGCTCGGCACTCCCCTCACACCCTGTACAGTCACAAAGTTCTCAAATGGGGAGGTCAACGTTAAGATTTCCGAGTCGGTTCGCGACGAGGACGTCTTTATCCTCCAATCTGCTTGCCGCGACGTCAACGATCACCTCATGGAGCTTCTCATTCTCATCTCCGCGTGCAAGGGTGCTTCCGCCCGCCGCATCACCGCCGTCATCCCATGTTATCCCTACGCGCGTATGGATAAAAAAGACATGAGCCGCGCACCTATCACCGCAAAGCTCGTCGCTAACATGCTAGCCGTCGCCGGTTGCGACCACGTCATTACCATGGATTTGCACGCCAGCCAAATCCAGGGTTTCTTCGACTTCCCCGTCGACAACCTCTTCTCCGAGCCCCTCATGATTTCGTATATCAAGCATCATATCGAGGGCTGGGAGGATGGGGTCATCGTTAGTCCGGACGCTGGTGGTGCCAAGCGGTGCGTGTTTCATTTTCCAAGGTTTGGGAATTCCGTGCTGACGTTGGGACCCCCCGCTTCTCAGTGTCACGGCCATCGCGGATAAGCTCGGTCTCGAATTTGCCCTCTTCCATAGGAAGCGAGACCGCAAAGCCCTCGATGCGCCGGAAAAGATGGAACTTCTTGTTGGCGACGTAAGAGGCAAGGTGAGCCCGCCGCCGTAGCCCCTCGTACCCGTGTCCCCTGTCGTGTTTGACCAGCCTTGTCCTAGGTTGCTATTCTGGTGGATGATATGATCGACACTGGGAAGACCTTGGCATTGGCCGCACGTTCTTTGAAGGAGAATGGGGCATCAAGGACCTACGCGTTGGTCTCTCATGGTGCATCTCATCCTGCCCCGCTTCTTCTCAGTTGTTGACTTGGCAACAGGCCTGTTCTCAGAAGCGAGCATGAGTGTCATTGAGAATCTTCCATTAGAAACACTGGTGGTAGGGACCTATATTTGCGCTACCGGTACCAACATTGGTTGTTAATTCTCCCCGTCAACCATAGGTCACAAATACAATGCCACAACATGACCATCAGAAGGGCTGTGCGAAACTGTTAACGTTAGATATCAGCGCAACTATTGCGGAGAGTATACGTCGTACCCACAACGGCGAATCGATAAGTTTACTCTTTGGGGACTGGATAGGTACAGATACGAACGGGTATTAGAACACCAAAAAGAAGGGGGGAGGTATACAGTATGACGCCTTGGTTCTCACCACGATCCTTTCGAAAAGGCATTTCGTCTGACCTTGTACTACGGCTCTGTGGAGTGGAGATTCTTGTGCTATTCTCTATGTATTCCCTCATATGTTCTATTCACATACAGCCTAGGGTTGCAAAGGCGGCACTCTAAATGTCATATCCATTCATTTTGCGTGAAATCAGGCAGATGTCCCGATGCTCATGCCATAACAATGCGGCGCCACCTACTGCCAGTGTATTGGGGTGAAGGCACTGCAAACGTTCAGTGGGATTTCTCACGGCCATCGTGACAAGGAACCTGGGACTCCGGAATTCAAGTTACTTTCCATTTACTACGACGTGGCATAAGAAGCAGCACCGACCACGACCCCTTTCATTTTTTTAGAATCTGGCGTCCGCAGCGCACTGCAAATGTTAGCCCCACTTGCGAGCTGCAGCTCTTGGTCCTGACATATTATATGATGTGCCGAGATTGCCGCGCCCAAGTAGTATTGGCACACGCGTCGACTGATACTGATATCACATGTCCGGTCCTTCACCATTTTGGGACCTGGAGACCCTCATTTTTGTGCCTCTTCGGCGGCACGCACACCCCACCCGGAAATTTTCCACCGAGCCATCGGAAACGCCGAGAAGGGGATCATACAGTAGACGTCACGCCAAGAAGGGGCGGACGCCGTTCGCACCTGAAATAGTAATCACGAGTTTCAAGTCCGATGTCATATATTTAAAAAAAAAAAACTTTTTTTTCTGACTCTTTGAACCCTTTGTAGCTTCCGACGGCCAGCGACTGACGGCACATCCCCCCCAGGGTATACAGTACAGCATGTATACGTGTTTATCGAAGGGCACAGCCCCATCAACAAGTCTGGTCTTCAGTTCTTTCCAATCAATCACCACACGACGATTGCTTGGGCCTCGGCATCTTTTTTTTTCTTTCTCGCAGTCAAGTCAAAAGGATACAACAAAAACTGACCACGGCAACACAGCCCTGCGCAGCCAGAAGTACCATAATTCATTGCCACATGCCAGTGGGGGATGAGGGCGGTGAAGCCTCCAGAGCGGGAGAGGGAAAGAGGCGCGCGCAGCCTCCTACATATAATACAATACAACCGGGGAGTGGCGATGTGCCCGCCAATCGTGGGTGGCTGGAAACCGCTGTTGCTGAGACATGTACAGGCCGTCTCGATTACGCACGCAAGCCCGGAAGTAAAAATGACAAACTTGATGGTTGTAGCTCATAGGGACGACAAAATAATATGCAGACATTTTGAAACTACAGTAGTAGTAGCTCACTGGCACTGGCAGTTGTGGCGTCGTGGTTCACCTCTAAACAGAAACAGGGGTTTGCTGACTCAGCACCGGTTATCTATATGAGCGTCCGAGCGTCCGTCGACAACCACAGCCATGATATAGAAACATTTTTGTACTAAGAGCAAAAAGCACCAAGAAGTCAGTGATACAAAGAGGTAGAGTATAACAAACATCAACATTCGTCCAAGTGAATTCTCTTCCGACTCCTTTTCCAGCAGACACGCGTACAACGTAAACAAACCAACACCACTCAACAGAGCCAAAAGAGTGTAATGTAGCAGAATATATAGTGAGGTCCCCCTACAAAGACGGGGAGCCGTGTATTTGAGGGAGGGAGTCTATTCTCGTGATGCAGATGAGTTGTAGCCCTCCGCGCGGCTCGCAGGACGCGACGTCGACATGGTCCGGCTGCGCCTCCCCGGGCGAAGCGTATCCTCCGCCTCGTCCTCGCTGACCAACGGCCGCTCCACGCACACCAGTTCGAACGTGCACGGCAGCACGACGTTAAATCGGTCCAGCACGAACTGCTCGTTCTGCTGTATCCCGCCGTACATCGTCTGCGTGCCGAGCCAGTCGAGCGCCTTGAGCCCGTCGCCGAGCTGTCCGCCAGGCACGCCGGCGCTCCGCGAGCGGTTGTGGTGGTACGCATCGCGAATCGCGCGCCGCTTCATGCCTGCCGCGCCGTCGTAGTCTTCCTTGCGCAGCCGCCGCTGTAGGTAGTCGGACAGCTGCTCGATCACGTCGCCGCAGGTGACGCCGATGGGCCGGTTCGTCGCGCGGACGTTGAGGATCCATGGGACCGCGTGCGAGATGAGGCGGAGCTGAGTAACGCGCGGGAATGTTGCGGGCTCCTGCCGGCCATTGGACCAGGAACGATGGGAAGGGTCTGTGGAGCGGTGGCAGTGCGCGGTGTGGAAGAGCATATTCCACCGTAGGTGCGGTCTCGCTTCGTCGTCGCCGACAGGGAGTAGTAGGGGATTGATCTGAACCGTTGCGCCGACGGCTTTGACTAGCACTGGTTCGAGTACAGGGCCGTCTGCAGATATGCGGGGGGGAGGGGGGCACAGAATGAGTTACATGCTGTCGTCAATGCAAAGAAACGCGTCGCATACAGTGTGGTCCTGCTGCAAAATGCCCAATCTTGTCGTAGCGCTCGGCGCGTGTGACCCGCTCAGGTTGGCGCGGTGGTGCAACGGGCGGCGGGGGACCCGGTGGAGCATATGCCATGGGAGCAGGGACCCATGCTGGGGTATAGGCCATCGGAGGATACCCTTGTGGCATGCCGAACTGCGGAGTAGCATACGGACCCGCATAACCGTGTGGTGGATGGGCAGCTTGGGGAGGTGCATACAGACCTGGACCGGCGGGAGGGTGGGTCGGCGGGAGCTGTGCATAAGCGCCATAACCCGTGAACGGTGTGGACATGGGAGCTGCCCACGGGGAAGCGACTAGGCCCGGCGGTGCACCGTAAGGGGTTCCATATGCGTTTGGCGGTGGCCCAGTCTGTGGACCTATCCAATCTGCAGATACGCCAGGAGGATGGTGTTGTGGGCCAGGTGGATGACTCGGTGGAGGATTGGAGGGCGGCTGTGGGGCATTATCCGGTAACTGAATGGTCGGTAAATAATAGGACCCAGGAGGTGCCATAGGAGGCGGGATGAAGGGCGTTCCAGTGAAAGGAGAGAAGAACGCATTCGCGCTTGGAGCAGACGAGGTCGACGACTAGATGCGGTGTTGCTTGGCGGTGAGCATTTGGTAAGCCATTTTGAGAGCGATGCATACCTGGCTAGGAGACATCGGAATGACGGCAGGTAGGACGGCGGGAGAGCTCCCTGCAGGGGTTCCAAAGTCTGGTCGAGGAGGAATGAAGGGGGTGGCAGGTTCGGAGTCAGGCATGATGGACGAGTCTCTGATTTTTCCACGGGTTCAGCTGCTCTCACACGAATTGGAGACAGAAGATAAGAGCGGAAATGACTGGACACACGAGGGAATGATTTGCGCAGAGGCGCTGGTTCGGTTTGGTCCCAAATTGAGGGGGGGGAGGGGTTGACCCTGGAGGGCGGAAAGATAAGATATGGAAAAAAAAAAATTGGCACGCGTAGCGAGGAGCGCGCAGTGCACGGCACAGTTAAGTCGCTGTGGTGGAAAGGAGGCTCATGGAAGTGAACGTGATGACGAAACCCTTGTGCGCTTGACATTGATCATGTGGGTATGTTAGGGTAGAGGGCATTTATCCAACTTGCCTTTAAAAGACGAGATTGCTATTATGGCTGTATGTGATTGGAGACCCGGAGTAACTCGCCAAAGTGATCGATGGCGTCAGTCGAGCGCCGTGACTCCGAGGAACGACACCTTCAGTCATCGTCGAAACACGTGTAGATCACGGGCTCATACAGTCGGGTCATGTGACTGGGCATTTGACACTCATAATGTGTGCAAAAGCGAGAACGATAAAGTCAGGTTACATCGTGTATACCGAATCAGAGCGATACATATAACATGAGCAGTACTCGAAACACAAGGTCATCTAGTTGGCGTATGTCTCCAGTTTCATCACAAAGATATTCGGTGCCGCGAAACCGAGACGTTGTTCGGCGTACCGGTCATCCCGAAGCAATTGGTCAAAGAAATGAGCCTCGCACAGCCAGTCTTATGGGGGGGGAGTCAAGATTATCAGCTGTAGCCCCGCACGTGCCGTCACGAAAAATATCTACATACCCACTCGCTTGAGGCGATTGAGTGGCGTTGGAGTGGCGGGAGATGAGTAGAACCCGTTCCATTGAGGTCCGCCCACGTGGACAGCATTGCGCGCGGCGACCTGTTTGATTCGTTCCTGGATGCGCGGTTGGGTTGCCGCGAGCTCGGGTTCGGTAATCACATTGTCGATATAGCTAGTCCCAGTTAGCGTATGAATCTCGTGCTCAAGTGCATGTGCGTACTCCTTGTGCATCTGCCCGCAAATATCGCCGAGTGTGACACCCGATTCGTTGCGAATAGTAGTGCACCACGGAGAGCGCTCCGTGATTATATGAAGGACTGATACTCGGGGAAGGGTCGCAGGTTGGTTCGCCGCCTCGAACGGGTGGTCGCGGTCTGTTTGCTGCTCGTTAAATCCCCCCGTGTAACCTGTGCAGGTAGACAAACATCAAAACGTGATGGATAACGGCAGAGTATGGTATTAACCATCGAGCAGGTTGAAGATGAGGATGAAACTATGTGACTTGGTCAAGATGGGATGTATCTGTAAGTTTGGCTTGAGAAGATAGAGGTCTGTTTGGGAAATGACGGGCCCATCTGTGACACAGATGAGAAAAATTAATTACAGGGAAGATATTTACGCACATGCACTCCCCGTTGCCCAGCGGTCGACCCGAACGTTATCCATCATTTGTCAATCAGCTAGGGAGTATGGTGGCCGGGGAGAAACTTGACGATGAACGAGCTGGGTATGTCAAAAGGATGGGAGATATGTGTAGGCGGGTACGGAAGCGATGATCGACGACGGGCCTGTGTTTGTGTTTGGTACACAGCAGCGTGCACTGGCACCCCCCCTCCGGTCATGAGACCGTCATGAATGGGAGATCTGATAAGAGAATTCCCGGCTATTCCCGGATAGTCGGAAGCATTAACTGATAAGATAAGATCACCAAGTCACGCCTATCCGATCCGTCCTCAGGCTTTCGCTTTGCTTTGATCCACACATTCATGGCGCCAAAAGGAGGAAACGCGAAGAAAGAGAGTGGACGCGCAAAGAAGGCTGAGAACGAAGCGAACAAGCGTGCAGCAGCAGCAGAGGCAAAGGTGAGGCACCCTCCCCTCCCTTTCTCATATGCTTTTTCCTTCCAAACCCACAAATTTCTCCATAGGAACGAGCAGAGGCTGTCAAATGGACAGAGGGCGAAAGATCTGGCAAGTCCAAGGAGGAGAAAGAGGAGAAACGCAAAGCAGAGCTTGCTCGTAAGGCAGAGAACGCGCGATTGCTCGCCGAGGAAGAGGCCTCTGCACAAACAAAGAAGGCCACACCAAAGGCAGGCGCGAAAAAAGCCACCAAAGCTCAGTCCAAGCCCGCAGGACCAGGTGCCATTGCTGCTGGCGGCGAGGTCGCCGCTCCTACTGTATCTGCAGAAAGCTCCAGCAAGAACGATGGAACACCCCAGGAGGTCGAGAGCTTTTCTGCAACTGGGATCGACAACGCCCTTGACCTGTTGGAAGTCGTAACTGCCAAGATGGACAAGGCGAGCATCGGGAATCAGGCGGCAGGTATTGAGAAACACCCAGAAGTGCGTGTCCTGACTCCCGAGCGAGCTACTGCGTCTAACATTTGGACGCTCGATCTCCGCAGAGACGATTCAAAGTAAACTTTTTTTGTTTTCACCCCTGGTACCAGAATCGCTGACGTTGCATCAAGGCCGCATTCAACGCTTACGTGGAAAGCGAACTGCCCAATATTCGAGCAGAGGTGCTTCGCTCGTCTTCGCGTCACTCTGGTTCCGATCTTACAGTTGTTATATTCACAGCAACCCGGACTACGCCTGCAGCAATATAAGGTATATCGCTCGTTCCTGTGCGCAATTGGCGAATTCCAGCCCTGATTTTCGTGCTCTTACAGGATCTGTTATTCAAGCAATTCCAAAAGTCACCTGAGAATCCGTACACCTTCCCCCCCATTATCTGCGGTGTTACCATCTGACCGATATTTAATCTGATAGGTTCAACCAGACAACGGTGGAATACAACGCTACGAGCGAGGAGAAGGTGGAAGCACTGCGCCAGAAGCAGGATGAGATTCGCGAACGCCTCCGCGAGAAGTCGTGAGGAAATTGTTCTCTTGACTTGGCACTAGTCGGTGTACGTATTACGTCTTTCTAGGTCGTGGCATGCGCAGTGTTGTACTGTACTGTACTGTACCGTAGCATCATGGGAGACTCGGAGTCACAGGTTTTGACGCCGACTCAGTGCCGAGTGTGTCGCGGATGGCGATAACAGTGCTGTACCTGAATGCTACGGGAGGTGCGAAAATTGGTCGACGTGTTCCGGCGTTGTGATAGGCCAGTTGAATGGACTATGTCCATTGATCATGCCGGTGTACTGTACTATGACTGCACTGGTAGTATCACGCAGCCACTGGCACCGCAACAACCGCAGCCTGAGCGACACAGACCCTTGATTATGTCATCTATTTGAGAAAAAAGCTTTAAGTACCGCAACGCCGACCGATATTTCATTGTTCGCCCTGAATTGTTCAATCTCCAGCCACCATCACCTTATTAACCTCTCCATAAAACCTCCTAATGCCTGGGCTGACTCACAACATGGACTCTTCCCCAACGTTAGTCGACTCGCCAACTGCAACCGAGTCTTCTAAGCGCACAAACACGCTTGTGCTCACCCAGTTACCAATACCCTTCTTCCATCCACGCGTCATGGATGCCCTGCGCGACCATTTCGCATCACACGGGAGCATTCATGCATGGGCACCCCTACGAACCTTTGCACGTGTCATAGTCGTCTATGAATCCGAGGACAGCGCAGACGAAGCCAAGGCGTATTGTGATGGGTTACAGATTGATGCTACTCCGGAGACGTACGTCAGTCGGCCACACGTACCACCCTACGCTCTGCTGACCCTATGCCCAGCCCAGCGTTTGTCCTCCGGGTGTTCCGGGCGGATCCGACCCAAAAGACACCGCCCGGTGGCGCACACCTCCGCCCACCGCCAATTGAGAAAAACTTTCTTATCTCGCCCCCGGGATCGCCACCGATCGGTTGGGAGCAAGTCGTGGAGGAGCCTCCGAATGCGGCACCACTTGCGGAAGACCTCATCGCCGCGCTGCGCAAACTGCAGCTGGCTGCGAGCGCAGGACCGGGGGGTCGCGAGATGATACTCGACCCTGAGGACGGGGCGGGTATTGGCGTGTATGTTGAAGATTGCGATATGTGGGAGGAGGGTGCTGACGGGGAAGAGGATTGGGTGTATGGCGAAAACAATCCGTCCCGGATGGCATATAAACCTGCTCCGACGGCACGTCCACCGATGCTGTTCTGACTGTGATAATACCGCGCCGTTGCGGCCTTTCGGTATGTGCCGGATTTACCTTGCTTCTTCCGACGCATCTACTCTGGGATGATACCTTTTTTTTAACACTTCCGACCCACACGGGCATGGTGATCCCCATAACATGCATGGCTTTCTGAATCTCTTTCTCTCACCGTCTCGTACTTGTGAACGTTGATGCTAACCAATTAACGACAGTCCTTCCTATAGGCTTTTTACCAAACTCGTTCCGGAGGCCCCCACTATCCTAGTAAGCATTGCTTCCTCTCGTTTGACATGATGAACACACCTCAGACCTGTTCTGTCACATCGTGGAGACAATCGACAAATTGCCTTTTTTTTCTGACTTCGATCCTTTCCGTCATGTGCAAAAGCAATCGCTGACAACTTGTTCTTTTCCAG
>QLOS01009413.1:0-16772 GCA_003313725.1 Russula sp. MG48
TGGCACCAAACCCTTCATCCCGATGTCCACTGAAGAAGCTTGGGTACCAGAAGTCACCGAGCGTCTTCAGAAGATCCGGGAAGCACGGGAGGCAGCAGCCAGAGCATTCCAAACCGCGACAGACCGCGTAGTCCCCATAGAATTCGAAGAGGGAGACCAAGTATGGCTTGAAGGCCGCAACCTCAAGCTACATTACCCCACGATGAAACTAGCACCCCGACGATACGGGCCCTTCCCCATCACACAGAAGTTATCCCCAGTTACCTACCGGCTACGCCTCCCCACGTCCATGAGAATCCACCCTACGTTCCATGTGGATCTCCTCACCCGATACGTTGAAACCACCGCACATGGGCACAATTACACCCGGCCGGATCCAGAAGTGATCGAAGGAGAACCGGAATGGGAGGTCGAATCCATCCGCAAGGCAGACCTTTACGGCAGACGACGGGAACTCCGTTTCCTTGTCCATTGGAAGGGATTCCCAGCCTCTGAAGACTCATGGGTGTCAGCCCTGGATCTTCACGCACCCGACCTCGTAGAAGACTTCTATCGACGCAACCCCGACGCACCACGAGCCACGCCACAAGCACCGAGGCGCCGCTTCCCTAGAGAGGGGGGTAATTCCTCTACGCCCACTCCCACGACGCCATCGATAACGACAGAAGCACCACGGATCTTAGCCCCTCACCCCAACACGAGGCTGACATCGACAATTACAAGAACCGGCAGAACAACACGACCCCCAGCAAGATACGCACTCTTCAAGCTCCTCTCCCCAGCACTTACCCATCGACCAACGACCCCTTGGGACACCACGTGAATGAACAACAGCCCCTTCGATATCCTATTTCCCTACTACCTCATCCAATACACCCCCACAGAAAAGAAGCGACTCGCACGATCCCCACTGAAAGAAGAATACCCACTACCGCCGAACCTCCGAACATTCCACACCCTCGCATCCCCTCACGCCACGACCTTCACCCCTGGTTCCCAACGACACGAAACACGACAAGAAAGGCACGCCCACCTACATCCCTACTTCTGCAAATCCAACCACTGCCCCATTCACCACTGAATGACCTCCCCACTTGACGACCTCATCGATGAACGCGCCCAACTGGACCAACGATTCCTCACCCTGTTCCTACGAAGTCAGATCCACGGACTGTCGTGTCCGCGACTCTGCAGTCGTTCTCGAGACACCTACCGACCAAACCACGAGCACAGGCGACTGGCGAATGATTGGGATCAGTGGCGGTACGACTCAGACGCGTTCGTACGACGAGTACTCGACACCATCCGTCGGCGGGTCTACACAACCTGAATCCTCGACCCCCGCGACCTCCTCCCACTTCATAAATCACACACCAGAGTCAGCCGCCATACAGAATCATGCGTATGGGCGACACAACCAAGAGACGATCGCACCCATATTCACCACGATCCCGTTACCTCCACCAATGACAAATCGGTGTAGTGAGTCCCCGACTCCTACCCTCGACGAAGAAGCGCGTGCCAAACGCTTGAACGACAACCGACGGCGACGAGAGTTGTACGCCAAGAAGAAGAAGAAGGCGAAGACCACACGACACACGACACGATCCCCTTCCATCCCCAGCGTGGAACCACACCTGGGGAGACCACTAGGCCTCTGCGATGTAACGTGGCGATCCCGCAGCTATCAAGAGGCCCGAGCCCATCAAGAGCAACGAGGACAACGCATCCTCAACTTAACCACGCTGACCATCATCCACCACGCAGTCTGCGCAAACACCTGCCGTCCCGAATGGAACCAAGAGCATTATATCTTGGCCTACCTCTGGGACTTCGAGAACTGGCTGACTCCCCTCTATCGCGACATTAACCGGGACCCAGTGTTGTTGCGCGGCCACAACCCCTTCGCCACATGACCCACTGAAACCGACCTGACTCACGAAATTACGATACCGATTCGATACGACCTGACCCCATTCTCGTTCCTGACTGGCGTGATTTGAATCCCCGACACCTTG
This sequence comes from Russula sp. MG48, assembly GCA_003313725.1. Taxonomy (NCBI): domain Eukaryota; kingdom Fungi; phylum Basidiomycota; class Agaricomycetes; order Russulales; family Russulaceae; genus Russula; species Russula sp. MG48. Next base: position 2,019 of record QLOS01009413.1, read on the forward strand.
TACGATACAAAAGAACTATCATGCCCCCTCAAAAAAAACAAACCCTATGTCATCACCTGGCGACTCCTCTCCTCACTCCTTCGTTTTCACCCTCTCACCCCTCGCGTTATCCCCTGAGCGAAACCCGCGTATCGCCACCCTTACCCAGCCGACACGATGCCTCGCAACGCCACGATACCCCCGACGCCGACGCTCTCGAACCACGAATGATCACATTGACTTAGAGCGTCGCGTGCAGAACTTCATCCACCAGGTGGCGGAGGCTGGCTTACGAGCAGTCTGCGCTCGACACGAATTCGAACAGCGGTTCCACATGACGCGCAAGAGTGACATCACATTCATCAGTATCCCGGAGGAGGACGCGACGATGACAGATGCCCGGTGAAGCCGGGACGTCTTCAGACCTGACAGGGGGGCAGTGTTACGCTTTTTCATCCTCACCCTATATATGACCCTCTCACCGTCTCGAACCCACGACCGCACTATGATACTCTACTTACATGACCCAGCAGGAAGCTCGTTCGCGCGATCCCTAACTATATAAGGTAGCCTAGACTGTAGCTGTAACGCTAGGCTTATTCTTCTTGTAACAATACCGAGCTACGCTCTGGCCTTTGGTGGCTATCCGTATTCCCCTCTTATCTTGTGAACCCTCGACTCCTCAGGCCGATTGCCTGACTTTGACTCCCCTGTATTGAACCCTTGCCTTGGGGTTGTACGCATAAGGGGACCGACACTGCCTGCGTCCCTAACTTCGAGGGACTGGCAGTGCCTGAGTCAGCTTCATAGACTCAACGAACAGATCGACATCGATACGCTCAGTGCTCGAGCGTAACACGCTGCATAATGGGCCGGGTGGTGATGCCTCCTCCACACACGCCTTTCCAAGGCACGAATAAACCCTTTCAGCTCCTCGTTTCCATCCAAGTTCGTGCAATGCAGCAGGTCATGTGTCCACGCAAATATCGACGCGATCGACTCCCCACCGTCAAGCTGTCAACGGCATCTCCACAAGTAAAAAGGCGACGGGACTGACATCATCAGTGTTATATGTCGCGAGGGTGATTCATTTACCTTTGAAATCGTACACGTTCAGCGTGGTCGGGTCGCCGCTGCCCTGGGACGTATACATGAGCTGGAGCTTCCCCGGGCCAGGTGCAACAAAGTCCGTCGCACAGTATTGATCGCCGAATGCGTGGCGGCCGATAAAGATGGGTTTGGCCTATCCAGGACGGGCCGCGGAATGCACTCGAGGATGATTGGCTCATGGAAGACAGTGCCACTGAGGATGTTGCAGATCTGCGGGCGAGGGAAGGGAAGAAGTCGCGTCAGACGGGAAATGAAAACCACAAGACAGGAAAGGGAGGCAGCGCGGTGTGCCGCGCTGCCTCCCTGATGCGTACCATGTCCTTCGGCGAGTGCCACATCGGCCCTGAGTCCGCTTCAGGTTGAACTCTTTCACACGCGCCTCGTGCGGCGTAATCGTCGCGCACTTGATGCCGACATTGTACTCGAGAATCACTCCAGTAGACTCAACCGTCACCTGGTCATTAGTCTGTGGGTGCGTGGGTGGCGGGCAGGGTCGGTCGATGTGGACAGAAGCAAAACCTGTCAGCACATGTGGGAAACGACATCATGGGAGACGGACGACGTAAGGTAGGGCTCGGGCTCATTCGAAATATGACATGTGACAAAATGTGATGAGATGTTACATAATCATGCGTATACCCAAACAATAATATAAATTTATCAAAACGAGATTCGAACCCTCAGCCCATTCACGTGATTACTTAGACAATAACCAACAGTTTTACCATTACACCAGACAAGCTTGCAAAATTTGACCTCATAACGTCCATATAAGTGGGAGTGGGAGCAGGCAGTGGAGCAGTGTCATCGTTGCAGCCTGTACATACCCGGGTGCAGACAAAGGCCCTTGGCGGTAGCAGTACTATGACCGCCATCACATGGCGTCCCCATAGGCGAGCCTATGTGACTGGGTGAGCGCCCCTCCTCCGCGTGCAGCTGTGTCCACTCCATCACTGCCTCCGGTGTTACGCTTTTTCATCTTCCCTCTATATATGACCTTCTGACCGTCTCGAACCCACGACCGCACTATGCCACTTCACTTACATGACTCAGTAGGAAGTCCGTTCTCGCGATCCCTGACTATATAAGGTAGCCTAGCCTGTAGCTGTAACACTAGGCTTATTCTTCTTGTACCAATACCGAGCTACACTCTGGCCCTTGGTGGCTACCTGTATTCCCCTCCCGTCTTGTGAACCCTCAGATCCTCAGGCCGATTGCCTGACTTCGACTCCCCTGCATTGAACCCTTGTCTTGGGGTTGTGCGCATAAGGGGACCGCCACTGCCTGCGTCCCTAACTTCGAGGGACTAGCAGTGCCTGAGTCAGCCTCATAGACTCAGCGGACAGACCGACATCGATACGCTCAGTGCTCGAGCGTAACATCCGGTTTGTCATCCTCCCCGTCCTCCTTGCGCAGACTCCGCAAGCCGAGCACAAGAGCTTGAGGTGCATGCTGATGAAGATGGTGATAAAGCCTATGATGAGGGACTGGGTGTTCACTGGGTTACCGGTGTTGAGGCCTTGGAAGATAATGAGGGATGCGATGATGTTGGCCGTCGAAAAGCAGACGTAGTGAACAGGGTTCCCTCTGGATAGTTCAGTGTATGAGGGATGGCAATGTGAGGAGGGTAGAGTGGCAACACATACACATTGGTGGAGACAGTATCGAGAGAAGTAATCCAAAGTACCAATCCCTACATGTACTAGTAAACAAGGCTCAATGCGTTAGTGAATTAATGATGCGTTAATGATGCGTTAGCGAATTAATGGTGCGATAATGATGTTAATGGTGCATTAGCAATTAACGATGCGTTAGATACTGGGGACAACACAGTTTGCTAATTGCTACTCACCAGAGTCACCACGTTAGTGCTGCATGCAGGTAGCTTGCTAGTGCAGGCGCCACGTCAGCGCCATTAGGGGGAGTGAGGAAGCATGCAACAGGGCCAGTGTCTTGGACCCTTGGAGGAACCGAGGAAGCCGACTCTGAGCCTTAGCTGAGTAGGGCGGTGTGGACATAGCTGGTGTGTAAGCATCGCGGGCAGTATTATCGTTGATGGAAGGAATGGAAGGATCTGGTGGAGAGGGCCCAGCAACAATCCAATGAGGAGTCTGAGATTACGAACGCTTCAGCCTGAGATCACCAACTCCAACACAGAGATCGTTCGCAGCGGTTTGCCATCAGCTTGTGTTCCTGAGAACGTGGTCAGCGACCGAGACTAGCCGGAATATAAGTGATATAACACATAATTCAACTCTATGAGTACCCGTATGACGGGCGTAAACGGCCGTTGAATGACGGGTCTTGATGGGCCAGGCCCATTGTGCAACCGTACCGTAGAGTGCAGCTTCAAACCACGAACGGGATGGTTACGGGTGCCGTAATACGGGACCTGTACACCCGTAAATGCACGGGCACGGTGCGCAGCCCTACTGTCACGTGCGCGCACCATTGATCAATCAACAACGTCACATGGTGCGGTTCGCAAACTACAGGCGTTATAATTTCCCCTCTGCATTATTTATGTAGATTTAATGTATGTATTATAATTATGCACAGCGTGGAAAGGCGCTCCGGCGGTCAAGAAATAGAGGAAAGCAGAGGGCGAGAGTCGCATCCTGTTTTGGTAAGGGGCGGGAGAGGGTCCGACGCGGTCCGACGCGTCATTGGAGGCGTGGGAGTCTGGGAGCATCGGGATGAACAATTCCGAACGGAACGTGCCTCACGCATGCGCGTCGTTGAATCAACAAGATCACATGATTTAGTAGGAGTCGTCACGCACGCACGTCGTTGATCAACAAAGTCACATGGTGCAGTCCGCAAATTGCGAACGTTATAGATCTTCCCCTGCATTATTTATTATGGATATCTAATGTATATATTATATAATGCACAGCGTGAAAAGTTCTCAGAAATTCTTAAATAAGGGGAAGCAGAGGGTGGGAGTCATATCCTGTTTTGGTAAGGGGTGGGAGAATGCCTGACGCGGTCCGACACATGGGAGAGCAATTCTGAACGTCACGCACACGCACGCGCGTCGTTGAATCAACAAGGTCACATGTTTCAGTAGCACGCACACACGCGCGTCATTGATCAACAATGTCACATGTTTCAGTAGCATGCGTGCGCGTCGTTGATCAACAAAGTCACATGATACAGTTCAAAAACTGCGAGGAATAAGGACGTTATATATCCCCCCTGCATTATTTATGTATTTAATGTATGTATTATATTATGCACAGCGTGAAAAGGTAAGAAATAAGGGGAAGCGGAGAGCGGGAGGTGTGTCCTGTTTTGGTAAGGGGCGGGAGAGTGCCTGACGGGGTCCAACGCATCATCGGAGGAGCAGGAGTCCGGGAGCGTCAGGATGAGCAGTTCCGAATGTGCCTGATTTTCCAGCGAAGCTGACAGGGGCACAGCGCCCACCCCAAAGTGGCCCGCAGCGATGGTGCACGGCCCCGCGTGCGAGAACGACGACGAACAATGGCCCGGAGATCACTGGGTACGATACGGGAAGGGTCACGGGAGGGGAAGGGTCACAGGGCATCAATTACTAAGTGAACTGTGCTAAATTGTGGCTAAGTAGATATTTTATTTGTCGTGCTATTCGTCGTGGGGGAAGAGCCGACTTCTGAGGTGAATTTAACCCGTCGGCAGGTCGATACGACGGCCATCATTCACCTGACATATTGGGATTGACAGGTGAACAAGACCCGGTGGCGGCTTTGAGGCCCCACCATATTTCGATGCGCCACCAAGCCCAAGGACGCCATCGGCTTACCGCTTCCTGGAACACCCCACACCCCTTCCCTTCCATTCTGGTTTAAAATTTGACACTTTAATTCCTTCCTTACTCAGTCGGTCTGGTACCTAAACGGTAACCTTTTCCCTGCTCTCAACCGTCGTACACTCTCATCGCACTATCTTTTCCCATGCCGGAATTACGCCCTTTCCTTTGTGTTAATTGACTCATTTCCGGCCCCGAGGTCTACTATCCGCTAGCACACAGTCTGCTTGTATAGAAGCTCTTGAAATTGGGACAACAGCACAGATCCCCTCTTTTTCTAGTTCGGGCGTCGGTAAGCCTGCAAGGTTTCATCCCAGTCATCTTTGTTCATCTTGGAACTTGCTGAAGTCCGCGGCAAACGCGTGCCATCGTGCCAATGGCCAGTCCATACACTCCCTCTCTTTTCGAATTCATCCTTGTTTTTCATAACTCGCCATGTTTCTTCCTTCACCCTCTTCCTCAGTCTCGACTGTCTTACTTTTTTCATCACAGTTTGTGATTATAGAAATGGGAGTAGGGCACATAGCACTGGCATCTCCTTTGGTTCAGAGGCTTTGAAAGCTCAATCTGTAGGCTGCGAATCCATACTGTTCTGCGGAAGATCATCCCCACGTGCCAAATCGACTGTGTGCCACTCATCCTTGAGTTCGTTTCCTTGCTCCGAGCTCGTCTTACTCGCTTGCACTCGTTTTCTCGTGTCATTCGTGTTTCCCTTTCGCAGCCCTATCAAATGCCCGACCTCTTTTCGTTCAGTTCGGCTCGATGGACCAGAGCTGGTCTGTTGCGTCTCGACGCCGTGACGATTACTGGCATGTAGAAGTATCGATGCCCGGTGACTACGTTTGGCGTACTCTTGCCGGGGCGTACCAGGTCTATGTGCGTCTCTAGGACAAATGAGTTGCGCTGGGCCATTGCAGCCATCCCGACAGCTAAGGGGTTATAAGGTGGATGCGGAATCTGGTCGAATCTGAGTAGCAAAGGGTCATTTAAGGATCATCGAACCCATCCAGTGATCTGGGGGTGTGACTATACAGCCAGTCTGAATTGGGAAACCAACTTGCCGCGAGAGGCTGCCAACAGAAACGGAGCGGCCTTTTGTTGCTACCGATCACCAAATAAGGTCGTGACAACACCCACTTTTCTTTAGCAAGAATTGCCTCAACTTCCAGTTCCACCCCACTCTGGGTCTGGCAGCTTCCCATCGATCTGGAGCTCGAGAAGTTGTTGTCTCGTTTAGCAATGTCCGGGTAGCCCTTGGGCGAGAAAAAACATCTCAGATCCTATCTGTCCTCGGACTTTCCAAATTACTCATTACGATAGGGTATTCCTCCGCTTACGCCCACCACGCGATGACAGTGAGAAAGGATTGAGACGATAACGCCCTGTCTTTGTCTACTTTGGGTACATTGCTCCCAACGCCGTTCTTCGACAGACAACTTCTCACACCATCCCGCGTGTGTCGCAGCACATTTCTAGCCACCCGATCGCTGTCGACCTGTGCTGGTCCAGTTCTGCTCCACCGGCAAGAATGAGACTGCGAGACCCACCATTTAATGTTGACCATGTGCCACGCGGTAGCCTCCGTTGCTGACCTGCTGACGATTGCAGAAGACGGCCGTACTGTGATGTATACTCTAATATTATCAGGGGCGAAAAGGGAAGACTCCTGCTTGGACTGCGCTGCGATAACTCGGGCCTACCAGAATCCCGGATGTCATTTGCAGGCCACGGTACTGATCATCCATGATGTCCCAGCTGTGTACTGTAATCGACAGATCCAATTTACTTCCGCAAAGCGTACCTTACCCGACCTCTCCTCTCGTTCGTCGCGTTACTCTGTATGTCCTCGTTGTTTGCTGGACTGAGGTGATTTGGACGGGGCCAGACTTGGGGTACAATTACCGGCGTGTAAGCCCGGTATGTACTGTACACACGTTTGAGGCGCCCTCACAAGTGAGGGCTGCCAAAAAGATCTGTGCATCTACCCAGTCAGAACTATGATGCCTTTCATGCGGGCGATGCTAATTGTCGGTCTATTGGAACGAGTGTGGCCTTGATACAGAATGAAAACGTGAAGGCTCTGTCCGTTCATCAACGAGGATCGGAACAAAAGCGAGGACTTCAATAATACAAGTTGAACGTAACAACTCGTGGCTCTGAGCCGTCGAGAAAGTGAAGGTGCGCCAGGCTTATATTTCATCGTCCTTGGCTATCTCTACTACGTGACGAAGTAGTAGTAATGTTACATAAGTAACTCATGTCTTGTAAAATAGTCCGGGAAAGGACCTTGAGGCGGATAGTAGATCTCGCACTGCGAGAACTCTAAGAAAAATGAACAGCAACCCTTTTCTAAGACAATTCCACGTGGCAATAGTACGAAATGAACGATCACGTGTGTCCCGTTTTAATGAAGTTGTTGTAAGCAGGGCAAACCTCATTCCAAGCATTTGGATCTACACAGGACACGTTTCAGCGCACAACGGTACGGATTGGCTAGACAACATACCCGCTATAAGGACCTTTTCCTGCACCTCGGGCACGTCCTCTGCAAAGACCACCGCGAAACCCCTAAGATAGGGATAGGGAATCCATCAGTATGAGGGATAAGCTGTAATATTGAGGTATATCCAACTTATTCAGGTGCCAATCCATGTGGCAATGGAAAAACCATGGACCAGGGTTCTCGGCGATGAACCGAATCGTAACGTTATCTCCGGGGCTGCCGGTGCTCACAACATCACGGATGACAGGATTGTCGAAGTTGTACTTCGAACTGCCGGCACTACGAACCACGTAGAAGGCGTGTCCGTGCAAGTGGACAGGGTGCTTATATGGCGCTACCATCAGAAGCAGTATAGCTCTACAATCGCACGCCACTCACAGGTCCTCCATTGGCACCAGCAGGAATGGTGAGTTCGACACTCTTGTGTTTCTCAAGACCGTAGATACTTCCCTTAGGGAGAAGGTCCGATGGGTTCTTCACACCGCTCAGGATCTGGAGGAGTATAGGGACAGTGGGTGGTTGGAATGAGACGCCGTTGACAAAGAAAACTGTGCCGGCGCTGTTCTAGCTAGATGTGTTAGGGTGTGCATCTTTCTTGGAAGAAATGGCGTCTACCAGCGTAACGTTCAGGTTGATGTTGATGTCGGCGCCGCCGACAACGGGTCTGCCTGGCTGAATCACAGGATTTTGTAGGTGAAAGCGTAACCCGCACCCGCAGAACTCACCACTGGTTTAGGAACGAGTGGCTAAACACATAACACGTCAGCTGAGTAAACGGGGGTGGCCATATAAAGCATACGTGGAGATCAGTCTCTTTAAGTGGCAGCACGCTTGTCGGAATGTTCTTAGTGGGATCGATGGATGGATCCCCGTCTGAGGCCCCTGCATAACGAAGGATGGCGAGGTTAGTGAGACCGGTGTAGTCTTGTCCAGCAGCATCGGGCAGAGCACGGATCCCTATGCAGGTTAACTCAGAGGACGGAAGTTTACATATGTGAAGGTGAGAAATTTACAATAATTATTGATCGGCTGATTAGCGTTGAGCTGCAAACCGGTGTGACTGTAAGAGACATTTCCAAGCACGAGGATACTCAAATATGCCTTACAACAACTGAGTAGCGTTGACCTGCCAGTGCTTGGACGTAAGTCATCCATGTGAAAATTGTTTCAGCATTGCTCACCAGCAAAAATATGGAGTGAGTCAACCAGGAGAGGCTGAACGTTGTTACCGTCAACTTCGATGACTGACATCGTGTGGCTGTCAATTGAGAAAATAAAACCGGGGTCGCATGATATAGACACGAGACGGAATCGGTAGCTGTTACGGTATGACGTGTGAGGCCCTGTACTTCTAACGGAAGCGATATGCACAGCGCTGACCGTTTTCCGTGTTCAACGTTTACCACAGCGAGGGCGACGTTAGTAGGACCGCCGGAGTAGCGACCTTTTCCGTTGATCAGGGTGGAATTGAATGCACTTCGGGGATTGTCTAGCGTCAGAAGATCGGCAAGACGTGACTACGTACGGAACAGTCGGCGCGACCTTCGAAGAGTAGTGATACCAATCCGCAAGGGTGATCACAGTTTGCTCTGGTAGAAAAGGGATCGTCGGATCCCACTCCAATGCGCGAAATATATCTCACCGTTGTCCACGTCATACAAATGACCATGAGGGTCACCCGGATCATATATAACCAAGGGTCCACGCAAGCCATCACAATACTGGGTCTTGAAATGACTGTGGTACCAGAAAGTCCCCTGAGAAAGGGTCAAATTTTAAGTGCTGGAAGACTTAAAGGTCCTACCCCTTTGTTTCCCGTAAAGATTCTGTATCGGTAGGTCTCATTCGGTATGATCGGGCACTGGGTCACAAAGGAGACACCATCTATGTAGTTTTCATTCTTTTCAGCAAGCCCGTGCCAATGCTGCGGAGGTTCCGCGTCCAGCATCCTGAGAGCGTTCAAGGGGAAAGAAATCTCACTATAGATGTCTCCAAGTTCATGGACGTATCGGTGAGCTCATTGGTGACATTGATTTTGATTACAGAGGCCTAACAGAGAAAGGATCACAAACAAGGCATTAAAAGATTTCCGCAGACTTCACCTTATATCCCTTGATTAATGGGCCAGGAAAGGTGCCTCCGGCAAGAGTTGCGCTACATAAGGGGGACTGGTCAGGAGTTCGCTCTTCGTACCACATGTAGGTGGCTCACGAGCGAGAATACCCGTCAGGGGCTATGTCCTTGTTAACGATTGGAAGATCGGCTATAGGGCCAATGAGGGCAAAAGAGCCCTTTGTGATAGTGGTAAGAAGTAAGAAAAAAGAGCGGAGGAGCATTCGCAATGAAGCTAATGAGACGAAAAACACAATGAGGAAAGAAAGAATGGCCGCGGTGATGTTCACCTCTTGGTGAATTGAGGCATTTTATACGATAGTGCCGACCGCCACACCTGGGAGGTCGTACGGGCAAAGGCTATAGTGAAGGACCCGTTCAAATCCAAATTGGAGATCTGTAGATCTGACACATGACATGGTAGTATACTTGGAATTGATTTGAGTTCCAGGATAGAAGCCCGACAGGAAGAAGAGGTAACAGATCATCGTAACGTATGTACGTTGAACCAACCATAGTATATTGCTACTGCTGTTGCCAGAGGTTCAAGTCGATGCACCGTCTCCAAGTCAACGAGTATTTTCTCGGCAAAGAATTTCGGTGACTAGGTGAGAGATACATCCGCCTGGGTCCGTGAAGAAGTCCATGAGACCAGAAAATATTCGTATCGATAATGAGCTCGCAATAGACCTCGGATATCAACAATGTCGCTTCTCGCCAGCACAAGTTTGTGCTGCCCCAAAACCAGTTGGTCCAAAACGGGACTATTACATATACTAGGAAACGCCACGATAACCCTGCGTACAGAAGTTTGCCCAGACAAGAATATTAATATTATTGCAAGTGAGAGTTTTTTTCTTCGGCTCCGTTAACGTGCGCTTTGGGTACAGCACCCTATGTAGCACAGGCAAGTGAGAGTTATCAGGTCGATTTTTCTACATGAGACGGGCTCGGACTGTGGACTGCGGAACGGGGATCTGGCTTCATTATGAGGTCGGAGGAAACCCTGCAAGCAAGGTAGTTACATTATTTCAAGCGACCTCGAGGACTTGAGGGGGGATGCGACTAGAGGCCAAAGACGCACTCTTCCTCAAGATCAAGCCAAGTTGATCTATTCGGCAGTACTGAAAGATTACGGTTCCTGTGGCCATCTTTGAAATTCAGAGTGGCATCCATGGCACGCTTGCTGAAGAGACCGTGACTTCAACTTGAGCTATCGTACTTCTAAGGGGCACCGCTCAGTCTGCGCTGCGCGACAAAGGCGGAGACGGAATACCCTGTTAGATTCACGCGAGGCAAGGAGGCGAATGACGAGGGCGAAAAGAAGGGGAGCTTGATTCCGTGGCAAACGCACACTCTGCCTAGTCGTAGTTGCAAGTATTGAAGTCAGTTACTTTGGAAAGATCATCTATTAGATATGCGCATGTGCAGAGCGAGCTTGACTGTACATTCAAACGCACCCTTGACCATTCTTGTCTACTAGATCCAGTACTCTAGCCGCCGCTGTTCCCCCCAGAGCGGACTCCGATTCAATGGGCACGCGACTGCAGGACTCCAGACCATATCCCTGTTGTCTGTCTAGGCTTTACTTGCATAGAAAGCAACAAAGAGGTTGAATTGGGGATGTACAGTACCGCTTGTAGTTCAGGAGTCGAAAGGCGGCCATGGAATATCACCAGTACCTTAATTTCGTGGCGTCTCGTCCGGCCACTCGCACCTGTCCCCGAGGCTGCGCTGCCTTGCTCCCCTGGGTTCGATTGGTGTAAGGTACTTTCTCCGCATTCGGGTGTGGAGTTGCTTCATTGCGTCGCTAGACTCTTGTAGTTCTTGGTTCTTTGGGTATTACAGTAATACGATGGTGACGAGTGTGGCACGGCGCGTGCACGGGGAAAGGCCTCCGGCGCCAATAGAGCTAACTCCGAGTCACGAGGCCACTGTATGATTTCTAGAAATGACATTCCGGGGCCCGGGGATGTCCTCGATCTCAATGTGCTCACTTATAGTACCTGGGCTCATGTGCATCAATATCTCGAGTGAATAGGACCAGCCGACACTCGAACTACTACCAGTTAGCTACTCTGGAAGAAAACACGTACTGTTCGGCTCAGGCTGGATACCTCTATCCTGTCCGAATTTGTATCTCTTTTCCGAGTCCGAAATCATCCGCCACTCGCTTCGGCTCTTCGGCTCTTCGTACTGCATCCGGTCTCAAGATCCTGAAGCCGTCGTGTAGATAGAAACCGTGAGCTCGTCTTCCTCATCGTTGCTCTCTGCCGGCATCACGCTTCGGTCGTTATTATAATAGCTGAGTTCGATTCATGAACTCCTGATCCACGGCCCCGACCGTTGTATTCCCCCCCATAGTCCTTACCGCCGAAGCCCTTACGAAGTCCTTCCAATTATGCAAGCAAGACGATAAATGCACAACTATATCATGTACACACGAACATCGGACCTGTTTCCTAGCCACTTTTACGTGGCAAGTTCACGCGTCCTCGAAAAATTTCAGGTCGCCATCTCAACCCTCCTGTACGATGTGCTTCCGTCCTCTCCGCTTATAGCCCTCCCCTATCAAGGCCGCGAGCACACACACCGTCGATGGGATTTCCATTTAGCGTTCAATAATGGCAGTCCACTCCTCCAATGACCGTGCATAGCGTCTATGATCCACAGCTAAGCGGCTCCTGGGAGGGAGAAGGATTCCGCTCATTGCGTCCTCTCGGCTAAGTTTGAGGTGCTTGCCACCCCCTTGTCGTCCAGTACGCTAGCTAGTCCCTAGGACAGTGCCCGCTCGCCAGCTGATCAACGGTACCATCCCTTGGAGTCGTTGCTGTGTTGAAGCCGCCAGGGACTCCTGGACGCATTCGTACCGGTTATGAAACAGGCTGCCCCCACTGGCAGGAGTTCCACACTACGGTAGGCGGGAGAACTCGACACCGCGGGCTCGGAACACGCTTACCGCCACTAATTCTAATTACTTTGCCGCACCGCGTGCCGGGAATGCTACAGCTGTCCGACATGACCCAAGCTGAGGCGGTTGTGCCGTGCCGTCGCGATGCCCCAAATAGTGCGCGGAGAAGAGACCAGTGGACAGGGCTTGTCAGATGCTGCTCCTGCCATGTGCCTCTTGTTTGCCTTTTCAACACATTCCCGTCTCCGCCTCCGTCGCTCGACACAGGGACCACGCGAGTGATCTACCTGACTGCGCATAACCTCCAGCTGTGTGTTTCAGACAGAGCGTTTCATCAAGCTTTGGAGCCCTTGGCCGCCACTGTAGCCCTTTCATCCCCTCTCAAGGTGCTTCTGGGGCCCTTGGGCGTTGTGCGAGCGTCTCTGAAAATGCGCCATCATACGGCCTCGGTAACCACCGTGCTCTTCATACCCCTCTGGACTGTTTTGAACTCAGCGACCTGTGCCGAAAAGGTACCACCGAGTCCATCCCACTTGCTTGGATTGTATTTCTTAGGCACGACTTTCACAGGGGTGATAACCACGATGACACTTGGCGTGGCCAGGTGACCACATATAGGGCCCTTTCTATAGGTGGACAACGCTATAGAAGGACCGCCGCTGGCCGGACGAGACCATCTCTAGGCGTGGATCGGGCATACAAGTAGATCATCTGGTTTGCCTGACAGTTCAACAGCACGACCTAAGTATGACCCCCAGGGCTTATTCAAAGCACAATCGCCGGTGGAATCCGGCACAGCTGTGATTACTCAATTTCAATTGCTAATACGTGCCACAAGTTTGTAACATCTGCAGTATATCCATAAACGGCGTGGCTGATCGGGGGAAACCATGACGCGTCAGGGGGGGGGGGGTTGAGTGAGGTACTCGGCATGTACGAGATGCGCCACAGACTCTAGGGTGCCTGTATTGTTCTGGGTGACAGTGAAGTATACTACCTTACTCGCCATAGAGGAGTACCGTTCCCCGTTTCAAGTACTATCTCGTATGATCCCATCAAGCTATCCGCCTCGGGCTCCGTGCCGCGAGTTCCGTTCTGACATTGATCCCTAGTTGCGGTGCCGATTTTCATCTATGCATCTACTCGAGGTACTGTACTTCCTACTTGCAACAGGATCCATGCGCCTGCTCCTAGGGTGAATCGACTCGCTAGTCCAGAGGTCTTGGCCTTATTATCCCCTATCTATTGTCTTCTGCAGGCCAGGGTCGCAGCGTTGCGGGAAGTTTGAGCACGTTATTGACGTCCGTTTGGACAGATTACATTGTTGTGTTACGGGCTGATTCGGCTTTAACGAAGGCACCTAGAGGGGGTTTCTAACTAGGTTCTAAGGGACGATCAAAAGCGCTCTCAGCACAGGTCCTCTCACAGGGGATGATATCTAAAAATGTAGATCAGACTCGCATGCCGAGGCCGTGTGAGGTGTGCATTTGTAAGTTCTACAGTACCTTCTCCAACGCAACAAGTCTCGGGGATTAGATCAAATTAGGAAAAGCCTCGAGTACAGGCACCATCATGCAATTGAATGCCGTCCATCGGCCCCATTCCTATTCATCAGATTGTACGAAGCGTTCCGTCCGTTTTCCGAGACATCAGTTTGGCAGGGACCAGTCGTGGAGTCAACAGCGCCATATAGCAATAAATCCGGCACCTTCATCGCTAGTTGACTTCCCTGAGAAGTTTTGATAACGAAAGTGACATGTGAGGGTGCCTCTTTCCCGTCTTTTGAGACAACGACCGCGCTCGTGTGAGAAAGTCAAGTGTCCATTCTCAGGCCCATCATCAACTGACAGTTGGGGACGGACAGCTTTCAGCGTGCCTGCGGATTGAGAATCCGAAAAAGGATAAGGCTTAGTCATAGGTTCAGGAGGCGAGCGTAAGCTCGCCAAACCAGACGCGTGGGGCAAATGATCAACTCCTACAGTGCAGTACTATACAGTACTACTAACGGCACACCTATCACACTCTCAGATCTCTCGGTTGTAGTTGGCGGGCCTCGGCTCCGGCGGAATTACCATACCTGTCTAGAGCCGCTTCGGCACACAAGAGGATTGTGCAAGAGGGAAAGGGCTTGCAACTTCCGGGACGCAACAATATTGGCCTTGGGGACGAAGTCGGGTCCCCGATCCACTGAAGGTGAAAGACTTATTGCATAGTATTTCCAGATTCACTCATGTGTGTCAGGTCGGGGGCTGACTTGGTGGACTCACAAGATGCGAGTCTTGAGGACCTGGTCTTGTCTTCTAGCCAGCTGCTGCCAGCATTCTTTTACGGATAAGAGGAACTCATCTTCGA
>QLOS01009489.1:0-13917 GCA_003313725.1 Russula sp. MG48
GAACAGAGGGGCCGTCTATCAGGGGGGAAGGGGGGAAGAGGGGGGGTAAGGAGGAGGACAAGGGGTGAGGGGACAAGTTTCCAAGTTGTCAGTCCAGTGTCACGTTAAGCGCCAGGCGCCGAGACGAGGACACCTGTCCTTGGCCCCTCCCATCCATACAGTAGTATTACTGTACATTACAACCACCCAAGCCTTCTCCGGCGAAAACAAAGAAGCGCGATCCGACCCCATGATCACGAGTAAGATAGGCGAGAGCGAGGTAGCTTCCTTAACATCACGATTCAAAAAAAAAAAATTTTGACCCCGGGGAGAATCGTGGAGCAGAATAAAAATAAAATAAGCGCTGCGCAGAAGTAGGTTTTCAAGGCTTGCTGACTGATTCGAGGAAGAAGGCGAGGCGGTCACGGTGGTGGAGCTGGCAATTCCCAGGCCCAGGATCCTCAGGGCCCGGGAGGGCCACGGCGCGGCGCCGCCGCAGAGAGCGAAAACTTGGACTAACCATGGTGAGAAAAGGCGGCCAATCTAACTCCCTCTTGCCCCATCGATAAAATGAAAAACATATCAGCCGCCGCAGCCTCGAGAAGCGGCTAGTCCACGAAAAGAAAACGCAAGACGTAAAAATGAGTCAGGAAGAGCAGGGGGGAGGAACGGTACTCACAAACCAGAGACTCCGACTGGTGTCACACGGTTTGGGATTACCCCAAGTCAGCAGAGATTTTTCTCCTCGGTGCAACGAGGTCCAGCGGTTGGCGTTTATGTGGTGGCGTGATGGCAGGCAAAAGGCAGGCCGGACGGATACAGTTGATATTATAATGAGGGGTCCAGGTACTACATAGATAAGCCAAAAACACCGTGCGTTAACAATCCGGAAGGAGATACACCGAAGGAACCAATGATGCGATGTCTGGACACACAAACACACACACACACACGTTTAGATATATACAGACTACGGGGACCGGATTCAAATAGAATCGTGTTACATTCCGGGCGGGTATAGCAGTCTGCGGTCTGTCTGGCGAATTGAGAATATGATAGCGTAAAGAACATAAGACTTTTTCGGCATGCACGCGACAAGAGAGTTGGAATCGGGCAGGTGCGGAGAGGTTGAAAATCAAAATCAAAAGTCAGGGGTGCAGCTCACTACCTGAAGGTGGGGGGAACCCGGAGGCGGGGAGCACGAGGAGGGGCGACAACTCAAGTTCGACCCTGGGATTGCGGGCCGTAGAAAGTGGTAAGGGCCATACAGCCAAGCCACGCGACCTCAACTGCGGCACGGCCGATTGCGGTGAGGGGTTGCGGCACGACCTCTTCCTCGACGGGATCCGCCGTCTGCATGCCCGGATGCGTGTGAAGCTGGACGTGAGGGTCGGTGCGCGGGACGCATAGACCGAGCTTCTCGAGCCCTTCGGGTACGAACTCGATAGTACCGCTGCGGTCGAGGCACGCACCGATGACAAAATCGTCCGAGTGAACGTCGCGCAGTGAGGCGGGAGGGATGCCCAGCTCTGCTTCCGCCAACGAGCCTGTCACAGAGAGCCCACGGACTGGCAGGCGGATGCCAGAGCCGTTCAGGTCCGAGTGCGCGATGAGTCGGCCGACGACTTTGAAGCCAAGCCGGACGTCGAAGAGTGGCGTCGGGTGGTGTCGCTCGCGGTCGCCCTTGCGCGAACGGGAACGCGAGCGTTTCTTGGCAGGGTTGCCATCGCAGCGCTTGTCGAATGGCACGTAATATACAAGCAAGTACAAGTTCTGCTCGCGGTCAAGGCCTCTCGTGGTGTGTTGTCGCCGCTCGCGCGCTGCGCTCGCGGGGTCCGTGTCGTGGGGCCACAAGGGGAGGAGCATATACAGCGAGTCGTCCGGCACTTGGGTGAGCATGTCCTTGTTCTTTCCCCGACCCTTGCGGCCGATCCCCGCACCGCGATGGGTTCGAGTCGACGGGACCAGCCCCACATCCTTGAATGACGACCTGAGACCCTGAATCGCACGATCTTGCTCCTCCTGCATGGAGCGTGATACCAGCGTCATCCAGGGCGGATTGATGGGGGCCAGGCTGGATGAAAGCATGCGTTGCGTGCTACTAGGTGGGCCAATGATGCGCTGAATCCAATTGCCGTGGGATCGCCTCGTGGCCGTTGTAGGCACCTGTCCATTCTTGAGCTGATCGATCGCAAAGTTGTCAAGTGTGGCAAAGGCCTCAGCGTGGGAAGTGCGTGGGATGGGACCGGCAAGCTCCCCGTCGCTATCTTCCTCGGCCTCGTCGTGAGGACTCAAATGCCGATCCGAGGTACAGGAGCTCACTGAGGAAGTCGTGACAGAAGATGCAGAAGATGCAGAGGAAGCTTTCTGAGATGTCGAGGTGGACGAGGCGAAAGCGGTTGTGCCGGAAAGATCGGCAGAGGAATCGGCAGTGTGGGATGACGGACTCCGGCGCAGGCCCGTAGCTGGGCTGTCTAGCTCTTCAAGCCTACTCAAGTCAACAATCTGGCGGCTCGTAGGCGATTCCCGATGGGGTGAATTCGCTGACCAATCTTGCGGAACGCGGCGGGGGTAAGAGTTGGGGTCGCGCCGGCCATCACCCTCCTCTGGCAGCAAGCCGTGTGTGTCCAGCCTCGAAGTACTCTTGGTAAACGTGAATTGCTCCTGGACCCGTTTTGTTGCGAGAAGGATGCCGTCGTGCGTCGGCATCACGAACACGCCACGACTTTCGCCAGATTTTTGGGTGGGCGCGCTCGTCGTGCTGCTACGGCTTCCGCCCAAGCGGGAGTTTCTCAGGCTGTAATGACGATAGATCGAGAACGCGAGTGCTCTGGAATGCCGATGAACGACGGTCGTCGGCCCACCAAGCGGATTCGCGGAGTGGGGGTCAATGTCGTGCTCCGCATTCAGGCGCTGCTGGTTGGGCTTGTCCGGGTCGGCTGCAAGGAAGCATGAAACGTAGCTGTGTGAGAATGGGCCCGTGTGAGGGATCAAGGCATACGTACAGGGCGGCAGGATGGCTCGTTCAATGCGGATCTGGCCGATCTGAGCACAGTGCCAAACATCCCAGATTCTCGGGCTGCTGTCAGGATCGCGAGCGGGGAGAACGACGCGGTCACGCTCGCGGATGAAGGACCACTCGTTGCGGCGTACGGCATAGTCAGGGTCTAGGCGCCGAAGGCCCCCAGCGAATGAGTCGTCGAGGGTCACTGTGCTAGGGCGACGAGGACCTGTCATTTCATCCGATGTGGCCCATGGTGCGACATCCAGCAGGGCTTGCACACGGCTGGGCTGACCAATGAGACTCTGCATCGCGGCCGCGTCGAGGGGCTCCTTGGTCTTGCCTTTGTCCTTCTTGCGCTTATCCTTGTCCTTCGACTTTCCCTTGTCCTTAGACGGGGGCAAAGGCAAGGACTGAGGAGCTATAAATGAATGTGACGAGCGACGCGAGCCCGGTCCTGTTGGACCATCGAGGCTCATGATGTAATCGAGATCGATGCCTTGATATACGTGCTTGCCCGAGTCGTCCGGTGTCGAGACACCCGCGGTGTTGGCAAACATGTCCCAGTTGGCGGGTGGTAATGCGGGCTGTTGCTCCTTGTCGGAACCCAGGTATACGCCGGCCTCAAGGTCATGGCTTGGTCGGCGCACGGTGGCGGTACTATCCTCACGTTCACGCGCGTTGGTCCACGTTTGCGCGAGGTCTGTTTCACTCGGTTGAAAAGAACGGTCGCGCACAGAAGCCATGCGTATGGCGATGCTATTGCGGCGCATAGCCGCAAGTCCGCGGGAACCGGTTTCTGATACATCCGAGTCATTGTCGTCGTCGTCGTCGTCGTCGTCGCTGTCCGCGCTTGCGAATATGACGGGGGAGCCAGCCTCCTGGCGACGCTCATTGGGGTCAACGATATACCAATCTGCACACTGTTGTGTGCCGGGGGGGGCATCGCCGTCAGATTCAGCCTCGGAATCGAAAGAGTACGGGGAGCGGACCTGATTCAGGCCGAATGTATTCTGTGAGGCATCGTCGGGGATAGCATCGAGTTCAACATCCGTATCGACGATACCGGACTCGTTTCCAGCATCGAAGTCGGCGTCAGAGGCGTTACCAGAGGCTATTGGGTCAGAGTCGCTCCCGGATGCCTCTGGGTGGCGACGAGAAGAGGGGCCGGGAAGATCATCTGCGCTGGGACGATCGGGAGTGTAGAGGTTGGTAGGAAGCGAGGGTCTGCGCCCACCATCATCGATGGCGCGCATTTTAGCGCGACTGCGACGGGTTTCGTCCTCACCGCCCTCATCGTCAGAACTACGCGTGTGGGAGATGGAGGGACGTGGGGTACGATCTGTACTGCCTGTACTTTGAGAGTGACCACTCTCACTGGCGGCCTGGATGGACAGTGGACTGGGCATATCGGGATCATAAGATTGACGATGGGCCGTGGCCGCGCCAAAAGAGAAGGTAGCTAAGCTGGAAAAAGCATAATAGTCGTCATCGTTATAATTTTCTGAATTCTCCTGCATGTTGGGAGGGGCGATGGATACAGTGGGAGTGGAAAAGGGAGGAGTATTTAAATGGAGTGCGGGAAGAGAGCCTCGCCGCGTAGAAACTAAAGAAGACGTGGACTGAGTGTGGGTGTGCGCAGGACGCCGCGTGGGCTTGGATGGTGGATAGGGTGCGGTCGGATTAATGCGAGACCTGACGTAGGCCGGGAGGAGGTGATTAGCATTCAGAGCGTGTGAGCGTGAAGAGAAGAAAAAACCAAGTATGAGTAAAGAAACGGAAAAATAATACAGAAAGGGGAAAACCCCATTAACTAGCGTTTCAGCTCAAGCAGTGAGCTTACGGATGGCCCCCGGACAAGGGAAAAGGAAAAGGAAGGGAACGCAGGTGAGGTGAGTAGAAATAAGCGCGAAGCTACCGAGGATCTGGATCATAGCTTTACGGTTACAGCCACACGGCGGGCAATGGGCACGAGAATGGCCCAGATTGGGGACAAAAAAACCCGATTGGGAACCACCATAAAGGGGTAATAAGATCGCCCAAGTGCCACAGTGGGGGGGACCTCACCGGGTGGACACAGCCATGAGGTGAGCCAGGTAAACACCCCGTGTCTGAGATACCCCGACGGGAGACAGATAAGGGCTATCTCACTGAGGTCGCTATTTAAATTGGAGAGGAAAAAGGGAGGAGTCGTGGCACGGATAAATGATGCAAGAGAAAATTGAACACATACTGAGAGGCACGACGATAGGCAGAGCTCTGCGAGCTGCCACTATACACATTATCCTCGCCTGTATATGAAGAGCGTCTCGTCGCCATGGGTTTACCAATAGCACGCGTTGTGGGAGGGATTGATTCAGATGATCCGCGGGAGAGGGGAGTGAAGGCCTGGGATATGAGGTCTGTAGTTGAGGGGGTGAAGAGTTGTTGACCTATTTGCGCGAGGGGTGCGCGATGGACATGAACGGTTGTATCAATGGATAAGGAGGGATCTGATGGATCGTTTCCAGTCAGGGACGCAGTGGTATCCAGCTTTTTGTTGCGAGTGAGGGAGGTAGGGATATATGAAAGTCTAGAGAGAGATTGCATGAGCACGGAAGACACAGGTTTTGACCGGATATGCGAGTGGGGACGAATGGAGTGGGAATGTAGGGACAAGGAGAAGGAGACGGATTGGGAGGATGGAAGGGACCGCCGGCAATCGCTCCGAGACGAGACGTTTACTACTGCGACGGGCGGCTGGGACAGTTGTTGTTTGTTTCAGCTGATCACACTTCGCCTCTAACTTCTTAGCGCTAGCGCTAGTCTTTGCTGCTGCTTGTGTCGTCTTCAAATTCAATTTGAGCCCCGTCCGTCTCCGGGTCAGTCGCGATGGGACCGTCCGCCCCGTCCGTACTCCGCACCGGATTCGGTTTCGGAAGTCCTTTTTCGTGAACGATTTCCGACCACGTGGTCCTCTTGTTCTCTATTTAGAAACCTTGTTCTCATTTCGGAATCCACCCGTCCGAGTCCGACCGAAGCACCCGCTCTACACTAGTCTTTCATCCTCGTCCACGTGGGAACTGTCACGAATCGTTGATGCTAATCTCCCGATCCTCGCGCTCTATTCCACAACAGAGCTCTCCTGCCACTTCCACGGTTTCTCCGCGTCCTCATTCCTTCTCATCTCATCCGCATTTCACCTTCGTCCACGCGTCCCTCGCACCTCCTCACGTAAGTTGCGCTTTACTAGTTTTACACCATCAACCGTCTTTTGTACGTGAAATATCTTGAAACATCGCTTCGCCTCAACCGCTGCAAGCACCCCGACACGCAGCAGCGCCAAGCGCTCACTTCCATAACCCGCACAGCGGTATTTTTTTCCTTTTTTTTTTCTTTTTTTTCCTATCCCTTCCCCCTGCGGATCAACTGCCTACAGTGGCGCGCCGGTGGTTGATTACTCTCCGAATCCCCACGGACGCCCGTTGATCTGGCTTAGCAGCAGCGTCGCCATGGGCAACCACACGAGGTGACCCATCAAAAGTTTTGCGACATTCTGATATGATATTGGTTGTCGTTGTCGTGCTGTTCAGCACATCGCAAACTCTGTGCAGATCAAGCCATTCCGGTATCATCGCACATTTCCGGAAATCTCCAGGAAGTCCCTCCCCACCCTCAGACCATACATAAAGCCCGGACCTACTTCTCGCTTCTGTCAACCCGGGATCCCGGCACACACCATCCCCCAGGGTAGAGGGGGAGGAGAGAGAACGTACAAAAAACCGTGGGGCAGCCGCTGCCCTGTGCACTGCCTCGTGGATCGGTCTCGACCAAAGCACAGCATGCTGCACCGCCTTGACAGCGTGCCTTTTTCTTGTTGTCTCACCCTCCTACAGTAGCGTACAGGGCATCGCCGGCAGCCGCGGAGGGCTCACGATGGGTAGCTCCAGTTACCATGCCACGTGCACCAAGGTGCGCCCATACTCTCGTCTCGCCACCCTTCCCGCCAACCTAGCGGGTTTATGACGAAGTACGAGCAAGTCCAGCGCAATGTAAATAGGTGCCATGGTCTCCGGTGCGGTTCCCGCATCCGTCCAAGTTGGCACCGGCGCAAGAGTCAGTTGTTCGTTCTGGTTCACAGGACCTGCGAAGACTAGGGAACTTCTAGGATCGCCTCCGTCGTTACCCCATATTGACTGGTACGTACACCTAGACGCGTCTTCTCTAACTCGTGTTGTAGGTAATCGTAGCTCTGACATACCCCCGGGTCGTATCTAGTCACGGTGTTGTTCCTTGTTGGTGTAGTTTGGTGCTATCGATCACTCATCAGAAGGATCCCAGGATTGGAGACTCCAGGGTCCTATTCTTAGAACTCGGTTGGGGCCTCCTGATCTTCCTTTTCCTCATGTCTGAGGAGGAAACAGAAATGGAACAAAAGCGCGAAGGGTATCGGTTCGGTCAGTTGCAGACGGGCCCATTCGGGATATCTCTTCGTCATATCATCCGGCTCCTATCCAACAAAGCCGAGTGGAAAACACAAAGTCATACTCCGCGGGGACCATTATTTTTCCCTCCCTATGGTACAACCGGGCGGACGAGCTGACGCCGCGTTGACGATTGGCTGCGCTCGACCCTGATGGGCCCCCAGGCGACCCTATCAATTGGAGCCTCGGTTAGTCGTGCACATGAGATGATGACAGATGACATGACAGGATATGCTATCGCTCGTGCCAAGCGGCCCCAGCCCTTTTCCGAGTCTAGTCAAATTCCTCCTCAAAAACTAAACAAACTAAAAAAACAATAGGTCCCGTCCGACAGAGTGGATAGGGGCACTGCCGGTGGTTCCCAGGTATGATAACGTTCAGTTCTTGTGACCATCACCCGCTCGATGTAAGCATCGGAATGTGCAGATCTGGGGCAGGTGGAGCACGGCATGGGATCTCACAGAGGGTGCGTTGCGATTTTTCAGCGTATTTCATTTCGTATCTTCCCCTGGGAACGCTTGGCAGGCCAGCCGCCAGCGCGCCAGTCTTGTTCAGGGTCGGCTTGCGGGTGCATACATGTTTGCACGCATGTATGGACGCGTGATCATGGCTTCTGGCTTGAGAGGGGCTTCCCTTTTTCCCGGCTATTTGGCCCCATCCGCACGTTTTTGGGGGGCGCGGAACATGTGTGCGTGCGTGGGGAGGAGGGGACCGCAAAGTGGAATATCGTTAACCCCGCGTGGGGAAAGACAACAAATCTATCATTTCGTTTGTTTCTGAGATGGGAGTCCCGAAACCGAAACTACTGTACGCCCCCTCTGAACCATCGCCGTCACGGCATCAAAGTGCTACGCATAACCCGTGCAGCTCCGACTTTGACTAATTTTGTTGCTGCTGCTGCTTCTGCTTGCTTCTGCTTCTGCTTCCGCTTTGTTTGTTTTGGCATTTTTCAAATCCTAGTCCGAGACACCGGATTGGACTGGTAGCACAGGCGTTCCGAGTCTGAGGAGCGCCGGTGCGACCATCGGACGAGGGCCTCGCCGGCGGCCATTCTGGCGTCGCACTGTAGTCATAGCTGACAGCTTGTCGTAAAAGTGTAGCTGCCTAATAGCTGTACCCGCTGCTGCTCAGAACTACTACAGGAACCATCTACTTTGGTTTTTTTTTTGTTTACGCAATTTCCAATTCTCCGGTATCCGATCCACGGGGTATTAGTTACTACAGTACGGTACAGCACAATACTATACAGTACAGCAGTACGTTGCACGCGCATTTTTTTAATTTATTTTTGGACCACGTCGGAACCCGCCGGCGACGGCCAATTCGAAAAAGGTTGTGTCCTGTTAGATAGATACCGGTTGGTAGATTTTTCGTACAGTAGCGCCTACTACTGTATAGGTTAGTGACTAGCGCGCGTGGCCTTGACAGGTCCTATCTTTTTTTCCAATATCAATATATGTGCGACGGGCCGCACGGATGAGCAAAGTCGTGCTCTGCCGGCAGCGCCGCAGCCTGATGATTGACTTTCTCAGAGGGCCCCCCGTCCCTCTTTTGGCCCTTTTCGACTGAGTGAGGGAGAGAAAGGTATAAGCCAACTGTGAAGCAAGCCAAAAAAAGCTTTGTGAAAGAAACCGTTTTTGTTGCTCTTCTTTGATAGGAGAAAAAAAAAGAACAGGATTTCGCCAAGCGGCACATCGTAAAATGCCCGGGACGCGGTGCGGCCTCATCCTCGTCATCTCTTTTACGCGTCCGGGCAGCGGCTGATGGCCACGAGTTTTAATTTTCGAGGGGGCAAACACTCCCAATTCGGTTGGTATGTCGGAGTGGCGGGAGTGCCCCTGGGAGCGTGTTTATGCGGCTCTTTTACGCGACTTTTACGCGTCGATTCACGAGAAATTAAGGGGATTAGGGACCGATTGCAGCCCGCGTTACAGTAAGTGGCAGGGTTGATCGCTTCTCGTAAAATATATGTGGATTTGTAATGTACGAGAACAGTACATAAGTCGTTCATCAAGGAGGGTAACATAACCAGGCAGTCCGAGTCGTTCCAGAGTACAAACAAGACACGCGTAGAATCAGTGGGACAGAAATCGGAGGGATATAGAGGTGGTGCGGGCGAGGACACTAGCTACATAGCCCTTCCTCAATCGATTCGCCGCAGCGTTCGCAGCGAACGCGGCGGTCGAGCAGACACAGGGCGATACCAAGTGGGAACCAGACAATCGCAGCAAACAATCCTGACGACACGCGCACAATCATAAGTCCCCGACACCATCGACAAGAGATGCACGAAAGCACGACTTACCGAGGCACCCATACCGCGTCTCAGGAACGTGCGCACCCGCCTGAAGGCAAACCATTTGCGGGTGATCTGGGGGCAATAGTGAGGCGACGCGCTGCCCCGTGCGCGGGTCCTCGTAGTAATACACGGTCGGCTCTGACGCAGTCGCGCCGTACACGACCTGTGGGCCGCCGGCGCTCATTAGTGGGGTCCCGTTGGGCTGCGTGTCTCGGGGGGCTGCTGTCTTCTGTGGTAATGGCACTGTATTGGGAAAAATGAGCCAGCGCGTCGGCTTGTAGC
Organism: Russula sp. MG48; assembly: GCA_003313725.1. Taxonomy (NCBI): domain Eukaryota; kingdom Fungi; phylum Basidiomycota; class Agaricomycetes; order Russulales; family Russulaceae; genus Russula; species Russula sp. MG48. Next base: position 10,025 of record QLOS01009489.1, read on the forward strand.
CTTTTCCCATGTAGGACGAGGCGGATAAGAAACTGCATACCTGTATTTGTGCCATAGATAGCGGATTCGTATGCTGGTGGGTTTTCGGTGGGCACGGGAGCACCGTTTGGCATCTAGAGGATTAAAATGACGATTCGATTTCTATGTATGTTGCAAGGACGTACTGTAGCAGTAGGAATATCGATGATCATGGTGGATGAAGGGAGAAGAGCAGCTTTAGATAGAGTGCTGCGGCTGCGCAGCCCGGGCCTGAGGTCAGAGTCAGAGTCATAGTCACGTGAACTAAATTTTTATTTATTTGCTGATCAAGTCAAGTATGTAGCCTCTTGTGTCTTGTGTCGATCCCACTGAGCTTAGGGTAAGCATGGAAGAGCCATCAACATCTACCAAATCGTCCGGGGGTATGACATCTAGAGACTAGTGCGTTCTCACGCCCCTGCGCGCTGTCCTCATCCTCTCTTTGATCGTCCTTACGATTCCAAATTTGCCACCGCGTAGCTATGCTGACTCCTACGCACACTTTGGTACGATTCTAGTCCTACACGTGATGCTACACTTCAGTGCTCAAAAGGACTCTTCAGGTATCCATGAGGAAATGTTGAAGGACACCGTCCGCACTGGTTCGTATCGTGCCGCGATCGTAAACAATCCGCTTCTCTTCAAGGGCAAGACCGTACTGGATGTCGGATGTGGCACGGGGATTCTTTCCATGTTTGCTGCCAGGGCAGGCGCGGCTCATGTCGTCGGCGTGCGTCCCCTGTGTGTGTTTTTTAGGGTGGCTAATATCCTTTGATCTTGCAGATCGACATGTCAAATATCATCGACCAGGCAGTGAAAATAGTAGAGGCAAATGGCTTCAAAGACAGTATGTCATCGTTTGTCCTGCGCGCCCCATGGCTCAGTATTCACTACTCCTCGCGGTAGCCATTACCCTTGTGAAGGGCAAACTCGAGGAGGCCGAGCTACCGATTAAGCAGTTTGACATCATTATTTCAGAGTGGATGGGCTACTTTCTCCTATACGAGTCGATGCTAGATACTGTGCTTGAGGCGCGCGACCGCTACCTTAAACCTGGGGGACTTCTTTTTCCTGATCACGCGACAATGTATATCGCCGCGATCGAGGACCAAGAATATAAGGAGGAGAAAATTAATTGTGCGTCCTGCTTCTTTTTCCGTGAATACTGTCGCCTCACAGTCTACTTTAGTCTGGGACAACGTGTATGGGTTTGATTACTCGTGCATCAAAGACATCGCGTTACGTGAACCTCTTGTCGACACGGTCGAGCTGAAGGCTGTCGCAACGGATCCATGTGTTCTCAAAGTATGTCTTTCAGCGTCATCTATCCCCTTTCCATTCGCAATACATGCCGGCTCATCTGTGCTGATGATTGTCCAGCGCATAGATTTGAGAACTGCAAAGAAAGAGGACCTGACATTCACAGCGCCCTTCGAGCTCCGCGCGACGCGCAATGATTGTATGTCAACTTTGTCACGCCCAAGGAGGGCTTGTTAGGGATAACATGGTATCTACAGACGTACATGCCTTTCTCGCATGGTTTGACATTACATTCGACTGCACGCACAAAAAGGTCTCGTTCTCCACGGGACCACATGCAAAATATACCCACTGGAAGTGAGTCTTAGACTTGTAATATGCCATTGCACCTCCTCACCATTCCAGACAAACGGTATTCTATACACCTGAGACACTCACGATCTCAGAAGGAGAAAAGATTGTAGGCGAGGTTGCCTGTGCACCGAACGCACGCAACAACCGCGATCTCGATATCACAATCTCATATGCGGCGCCAAACTCACCACCGACGCGTGTAGAATATAAAATGTGCGCCTCGATGCTCTGCCTGAGGACTACGCTGACCGGTTGCAGGTCGTGATCACCATCTTTGTATTGAATTGCCTTGCCTGTCATATCCCTCTCCTGCATATCCATATCTTTCGCGCCTACAGGTATTGATATCCCAACAACGGCCAACTAACCAGCATATAGAGAACGATCAAATTTGTCACGTCTGTATTATTTTGTTTGAGTGTAGTGGCCGTGTGTATACTCTACATTGGACGGTGACAGCGAAATGACGATCTGTGATGCTTTGTTGGATTATGATTCATAAGACCGGAGCCCGCGCGCGAATTCCGGCCCATCAACAACCCGCTCCGAGTCCGCTGCCAAGAAGTAGCAACACTCTCTTTCCCGTCCTCTTTCATCGCCAGTGCTGACGATAACATGTCTCTGAACACCGTCCCTGCCGACATCCTACTCGAAATTGCCGATTACTTATCTTGTCCAGCTGAAGTTCTCCACCTATATCTCACCGTGCGCGCCAATTATTACTCCGTGCCTCCGGTTTTCCCACTGAGACATTCACGATGGTAGTCATCACGAATCGCCGATGCGCTCACCCCAGCCCTCTATTCGCGCATCGTCCTGCGTGGCCCTGCACAATGCATGCGCACGCTCGATATGCTCTACGCCCGACCCGAGCGTGCACGACATGTCCGCTCGCTCGGCGTCAGTCTGGACTCACCCGCATCGAGGTGGGGCCGTAGCGCACTGCCCGACGCGTATGCGGTGTCGTCCGCCGTGCGCCGCGCGACGAAGCATCTTGAGGTCCTGCGTTGCTTTGCATGGGACGGCGAGGAGTTGCCCCCCTATGACGACATGTGGTTCGCGTTGCGGATCTTGTGCGTCTTCCCGTCGTCCATCTTCTCGAATCCTCGTCGGACTTTTGTCGTCGTTTAGCTGCCCACATCTCAAGTTCATCTCGACCACGCTTGGATCCATCTTGCCCTCATCAAACAGCCATGTGCGTGCCCCCCCGTTGGAATTATGGGTCAGGGTCATGTTTATCTGATTATGCCCTCCTGCCCCCTCTAGTTGTTCGACTTTAGCGACCTCCACGGGTTCTCGCTGACGTTCAAAAGCGGCTTTTACTGGCAGAACGATGACGTGTCCCGCGGTACATTTTTTCTTCCTATCAAGGGTCGCTGACGTCAGTTACCGGATGCTACTAGATGAGCCCGTACCCGGTTATCATAAGTTATGGGACATGCTCATCAAGCGCTGTCCCAATCTCGAGCATCTCGCCATCGACGGGAACTCCCCGCACGCCCCCGTAGACGCACACGGGCTTGTCCGCGGTCGCTGGCCAAAGCTGCGCTCGCTCCTGATCGGCGATGTCGTGCTCGACTGGCACGTCGGGCTGAATCCTGCTCTCGGTCGGCCGTTCCGCTCCTTCCTCGACGCGCACCGCAACCTGGAGGCGCTGCACCTCCAGAGCCACGCCCCGAGCGTCGCCGCGCCAGGCGTTCTCGCGGACCTGCACGCCGATGCGCTCCCCAAGGTCAACACGTTCAGTGGCACGCTCGTGCAGGCCCAGGTCCTCCCCGCCCGCGCGTCGCTCAAGACCTTGCGCGTGCCGGATGCCCTCCCCCTCCGCGAGAGCACCGCGCTCACCGTGAGCTCGTCGCTCGGGATGCTACCCGCGCTAGTGTCCCTCACGATCGCATTCCGGCTCGAGCAGGGGTACGACAACGGCTCGGCCCTCCGCGCCGTCGTCGCGGCGTGCCCACATCTGCGCCATCTCGACTTTACGGTCGCCTGTCGGCCCTCCTTCACCATAGTAAACAAGCCACCTCTCCTTTCCCGCCGTATCCCAGAGTGAGCTCACGTGTGAACACCACCAGAATACCTTCGCGCAGTGCATCCGCCCGCTCTGCCAGCTGCGCACGCTCGCACTGCGCATCGTGCCCTCACCAGGCGAAGACTCGCTCCGCACCTGCGGCGCGCGCCTCGTCCGCGCAAGCCCGCGCCTAACCTCCTTCGACCTCGTCTTCCTCGCGCGCACGGGCCCCCGCACGCCCACATGGTCC
>QLOS01009782.1:0-12351 GCA_003313725.1 Russula sp. MG48
TGCTGATGGTTTGGCTGGGTGTGCGGTGGGGGTTGTGGAGAGTTTAAGTCCTTTTCTGACCTCGGTTGTGGCTTTGGTGGTTGGTGAGCATGTTCTCCAGGCTGGTGAGGTGGATCTGGAGGGCATTAAGTTCTTTGGCAGGTGCTGTGTTGGCAGGTGTGCCCTTTGGGAGGAGGGTCTGGACGAGAGGGTCGTTTATGAGGAGATTTATGATGTGTGCGCTGGCCCGCATTGACTCGTCTGGTTGGGTGAGTTTTATGGGGTGCATGTGCTTGAGGTATCCTAGGCAAAGGCCTAGCATGGGGCCCAAGGAGTCATGATTAGGAGGGAGGAGGGTTTGCAGCTGTGTAGCTGGCGCGGGGAGGGAGGTAGGAAGTTTAATTGTTTGTGCTGTGGGCATGGAAGGATGAGCTGTGGGCATGGAAGGATGAGCCCATTCAAAACTTGAACGCCAAATCACACGGGCTGCGGGCAAGATACGGATACAAAGGCAACTTACATAGTGGGGTTTTCGTCATGCGTCAGGCCTCACACATGAGGCAGTCCTTAGATGCCAGTGATCGCACTGCCATTCGTGTCTCGTTCGTCAACGCACATCACGTATCCGTTGGAGAGAGGGGTCGCGCCCCCAAGGACTCGTCGATGGATTCAATCAAGGTTACTTGATCCATTATATGTACTACTTGTCCCGTGACTAGTACTGCCTCATCATGTGATCTCTCTCCCTTTTTAGCGTTCTTACAACTCTTCCCCCTCGCTTTCTTCTCACTCTTCTCACGGATGCAGGATCAACGCGGTGTGGCATTAGCTAGACTCGCCACGGCAAAGAAAACGCTAACTGAACAGGCGGAACTCGTAGCGTACGGCGCGCCGTGCGACCCCGTCAAGGTTGAGGAGAAGCATAGAGCCGTAATGCCCGCGCGAGAAGCAGCGCTACGTCACACAGGTCAAGTATAAACTCGCCCCTCGGTCTATCCTTGTTTTTATTTTATTTTTAAACTGCTGCGGCATCGTCATACGAGAAAGCTGACGGATTGACTCGTCGATGCAGACAATTACGCTGATGACCTACTTCACTCGGCAGCATAATGTCGAGCCGCAGGACATCATTGGGAGACTTGACCGACGTGCGTCTAGTCGTGAGTCCCAAACGTATTGCTCCTACCATGCTATATTTAACCGAAGCCGGGTTCAGCCAGCCCAGTGAGCGATGTAAGTGAGCCAAGCCGTGCGCTCGAAATGAGCCGCTTCGGAGCGCCCGTAACACCAATCCGAGGCGTCCTTCCGTTCCGCGGCTTGCCTCCTAACTTCATCAACGCGATCCAAAGCCCCCTCGTCCAAGAGCCGTGTAACGGAAAGTCGAATAAAGATTATGCCCGTACGCCCACATTTTCCCTTCCCCATTGATTCTGTTACATGGTTACTTGAATGTCGCCGTCTCACCGCTTCTCATACAGGCATCGCCGTCCTTCAGATACGTCCTAGCTCACTCTCTTTGACCCGGCCGACGTCGTTCGACGCCACCTGAACGCTCGAACGACCCTCTCTCATTCAGTTCTACTCGTTACCCTGCGTCCGACGTCGTTATTTTCACCACGTCACTGCTTTTCCCTGTCGGCCTACTTCGTCCCCCACGCTACCAATCAGACTTCCCTCTTTTTCCTATATCAAAAACAGCTCTAGTGTAGGCCGAATCGTGGCCAAGCATTGGCGCGCGCACATGCACATAAGTACGATGGAAGTCCTGATAAAAGGGCAGTTCAGTTTTATCAACTCGCCTTCTGTTCTCGAAACGTCTCTGCGATCTCCCTTTCTCTCCTCCCTTGGTTTCAACCTCTTGGATTCTAGACGCATCAACCCAGGGACCCGTGCCGTCGCGTGCTCTCGATCGAACGGCTTGATTTACCTTCGCTTTCTCCCGCCCTCCTCTCTCTCTCCGCTTTGGTCCCAGGCCTCAGCCGTCGCCTTCGCCACGTCTCTGCAATCGGGGAGCTCTGTTACGTCTTGGCCTGCCCATCCTGTCCGTCTCGGTCCGGCTAGGACACCTCTATTTTTATCTCATTAAACTCACGCGTGCGTTCGTCGTGCGCACTTCAGCGAATAGTGACCCTTGATATATGTGCCTAGTTAATTTAATTTTGTTCTAGTCGCCATATCGATCGAACGATGATTAGAAAGTGTTGTACCACAAATGCCTTTTCGTGTTGAGGCGCGCGGGTGACAGAAGTCTCGCAAGGTATCGGCCGCATACACCTGATGACTCTGCACCAGGATAGAGCCGCAATCTAGGGCTTGTATTTGTATGTATGTAGGCATCGGTACTACTGCATCACCTGTCGCTCCCGTGCCTCCTGTTCGTCGTGGTGATTGACCAGAACTGGTCCAAAGAGGCGAAGAAGCATGATTAGTAAGGGATTTGTGAAGAGGAGATAGCACCGCCGCCTGGAAGGAGGCCTGCATGAAATTTGCCGCAACAGCGAGAGCAGCTTGCGCTTTTGCGGGGATCGGCGAAGGGACCGGCACGCCAACAGAGTTCTGGCCAGGGAGGCGGCCATCGGGAAGATGTATAGTGTCCAGGAGGTCTTGCTGTAGCTGCGGCGCACGGGGCTGCCTGTGCGGCCGAGGCATCGTGTACTGTAGAGGGGGGTGGTAGCGGCGTGGTGGATAGAGTTGGAGTGAGCGGAGTGCGTACCACGAACTGGGGCGGCAGGGCTCCACCGGCGCGGGAGTCTGGCTGCAGCTGCGGCGCGTGGGGCTGGTCATGCGGCCCCGTGGCACAGCACGAGACGACAATGACGACGACGAGGTGTCGTGTGTTGTTGAGGTGGGCGGCGGCAGCACGATGGATAGAGTTGGAGTGAGCGGGGGCCCGGGCACGTACCACGAACCGCAGGGCTCTGTCACCACGGGGGTCTGGCTGCAGCTGCAGCACATGGGGCTGCCCGTGCGACCCCGTAGCACAGCACGAGATGAGGAGGCGTCGTGGAGATGTTGCTTGTGCAAGGACACCAGTGACGAGGCGAGGCACTACGAGCACCGATTGCCGATGGAGGCTGCGTTGAGGTGTGCGGAGGCGGACCAGATGTCGGAGACAGGAAGGTACGGCCAAGGTCTTCGAGGGCGGGGAAGCGCTGCTCCATCAAACCACCCCCTCGAGCCATCTCCTTGCCCAGCCCATCGTGATCCCACGCGCGCCGACGTACTTGCGCCCAGCAAGTTCCATCGCGAACCCGGTATCCGCACATGTCCATTAGCGATCTATTCAAACTAGTGCAGCCCTTCGCGCGCGCACCTGAGACACTCACCAGGCTTCCACGAAGAGAACAAAGTGTCTGTCGAGCATAAGCGGGTCAAAGCAAAACTTGAAGGCAGGCTGCATCCTCCCTCCCTCTCGTCTGCGATTCGAGCTCCAGCTCACGATAGGCTGCGCGTGCCCCCAGCATTACCACAAGGTGGCAGGCCCCGCGACAGACAGTCCCGCCCCGTAGGTAGATGCGGAAACATTACGCAAACATTATAGCCGCCAGGAGTCTGGGTCCTACTGCATTCGCGAACGCGTTGATTTTGAAAAGGCGAGTTTTGAGATGGGTGAAAACCTGCGAAGATAAAGGCATGATGCCTGCACGGAATGGTGGGGCCTCGGACGAATTCCGGCGGGTGATAGCGAGTGAGACAGACTTGGACCCTGCCGACTGGCCCTGCCAGCGCAAACGTCACGTTGATGCGTTGGAAAGTGTCGAGTGAGATTGCACGCACCATGATTGTGACCTTACTTTTGTCTCCTCCAAACTGGGCAATGTTATCTTGCACCCAGGTGAGGGCCAGCTCCTGATCGAGGAAGCCAAGGTTGTTACCCGAGGCAGGATGAATTTAGCGTGGTAAAAGTATGGTAGCCGTCAGCAAGGAGGCACAGGCGAAGGTCTCACGTTGATGCCGGTGCTTTGGAGACAGGCAGTTCGCTTGCTTTAAATTTCTCGCAGGGATGAGAGGTTCTGACTAGGAGGAGATAGTGACGACTTTGTGGGGAATGAGGAAGGCGATGCGAGCAGATATGATTGGCTCGGATCAGTGTTGCGGGCGCTCCAGTGCCAGTGCTCGTTCCAAGCGGAACAGGCATGCCCAACTTAGCCCGGGCTCGGCTGCCTGGGCTTTGGGCCCAGCCTTGCCGGAAACCACTACCAACAACGCTACGTCCTACTAGTATCACTTCAAGTTCCCATGTTTTGTTTTCCAACCCAAAAGTAGATTGGCATTGAAGTGCAGTTGTTCATAAAAGAGCGGCACCAGGCATGATTGATGTTGAGCAAACGGCGATGGAAATACCTCATTTGGGTATATTGTAGGTAAGTTTATGTCTGGTTCAAGATCAATGACGTTGACTTTCACAGGCGCGCAACGCGGCACGGTACGACACAGAGTTGACGATGTTTTGTCACTGGCAATACATCTCTGACAGCGACATGCATTTATCCAACTAGAGACACTATGCATTGCCCATCGCAGATCTAGAGCAACCTTATAATATACTATATGAGAGCGGCGCTGTTCTATGGGTCTTATGATTGAGATCAGTGGATGCCACGGTGGATGGCGCCATATGTCCGATCTATGTCCTTGATTCTTGGCCGAGGATGGGACCGTTTTGATTGCCGACCGTCCTCAACACCACGACATCCTCTGACCTCCCCCTGCCCATTAAGGACCAGGTTAAGACCCGAGGATTATCACTTTTCCCTTTATTCGAAAGCCACCTGCTGCAACGGATATGACAACCCTCCGTGGTGTTAACGGCACTGTCTGTAATATACAGCAGTATCAGCAAAGCACATCATCTCCAACTGATCCAAATCATTACCTCTCGAATGGTCAGAGCATTGGCTTGGTGGTGAGCATCCAGCTTATCTTATCTTCCTTGTGCCCTGAACTCAGCATATGTACAGCTGACGGCCGAGGCATCCTTACTCAGCTTCATTTGTGTAATGGTCACTTTTATTTTAATTGGGGTAGGTTCAACCCTCCGGATTCCTGCCCAGTTTGATGACATGTTTTGCAGAGGAATGTACTTCGTTATAGGAAGGCGCTGCCCAATGGCGATTGGAAATTGTTGCGAGTGCCTGCTGACACTTTCATGGTGTGCTCTATGGTTGCGCAGTCCTCCACTTGATCTGATACAAGTCGCGTGACAGTTCTCTCTTTTTGTATTCGACCTTGTGCAGGCGTTGGGTGGCATCCTCAATGTCCGATGGGCCCACAATGGGGTTGTGACAACGGGATCCTATTGCAAAGCGCAGGGCATCATCAAACAGATCGGTGAACTTGGGGCGGCTCTGATCACTCTTGTGTGCACCTTCTCTTTCTGGACTGGAAAGTCACTGATGCACAGCTTACCAGATAATCACGGTCCACACATTCATCACGGCTCTGTGGCAAGTACAACTCATGGGCCAAAGGTTTGCTTTCGGCCTGGTTGGCCTCATTTGTGTTTTCACTGCACTCTGGGTTGGCATTGGTAATGGTATTCATAAGAATTATGAAGTGCCTACACCCGTACGTTGTTCCAACTTTTTCCCACATTTCCACCACCGCTAAGCCTACTGGACCAGTTTTGGTGTTGGATTAATCCAGTATATGAAGGAGAGCGCTTAGCCGGAGAGTATATCTGGCTGTGGACCTCGTTATTTACTTCAGTGATTATGTACATTCCACTCTATTTGTGGGCGGAGGGTCGTTTGTCGGTTGACAAGCAGAGGTGGTACAAGTTCCATCTGAACAACTCTGATGACAGGATTGAATACACAGAGAGGCGAGCTGCGATGGGAATTCTTTTGTAAGTCATGACATATCATGTTGTGAACCTTCCTCACGAGTTCTTTAGTTACCCCCTTGCATATACCCTCATTGTCCTCCCAATCTCCGTTGCACGCTGGTTTCAATTCAGTCGAAGGAAAATACCCTCCGCAGCTATGTTTTTCGGTCTCTCTACATTCAACCTCTCAGGCGCTGTCAACGTCTTCCTGTTCCTGATCATCCGGCCACGGCTACTTCTCTTCTCACCACCCCAGGAGACCGTAGAGCCTGAATAGTGTAAGGTCAGCGTGTCTGCTGCCCACGGAATCGCACATTTCGTACCCTTCGCTCTCATAACCGTTAACCTCGGTAATGCCACAATGACCCTCACACCTCGGTGCACCAAGGCCATCGCCTCCGCACCCTCTGCCCCGCTCGCGTGCCCCTGTCTCGCTTATTTCTTGGGTTCTCTTTAGATTACCTTGCTGTGCTGCCTCGCGCACCACTTACTGTAGACCTTTGCGCCTCGGCAAGCTACGCGCCTCATGTTTTCTTTATGTTCTCTTTGTTCTCCTCCGCTTTTGGTATGTTTCTTTTATTTCTCTATCCCTCCCTGTGCACAGGTTGCAGCGGCGTCCCACGATGATTCACTGAGGGCGCACCCCCTTTCAATAATTTTGTTTTACTTGTTCTGCCTGGTTTCTTGGTCCTGAGCTCTCGTCTCGATTGTTTATCTGTGCTCCCTCTATACTACTCGTCTGCACGGGCATCGTACCCTTTCTCTTTCTCAGTGTCTTACTTCCGCTATCCACTTCTTACTTTCCTATCCGTCCTTTCACGCCCGCTGAATCGGTAGCATTACGTTTGACCCCGTACTCTACGACTTTTGCCATGTCACGGTGCTCCTGTGTTCCTTACGATGTATTTAAGCTCTCTGCTCTGTGGAATAGCAAGGAAGCAACCCAGCGTTCTAGAGTTGTTGCGAGCCCACTGCCTCCTCTTCATCCCCGTGCGATATCCCTTGTGCGTGCTTCAAGCCTTCGAGAATGCCTTGCAGCCCTATTCCTCGCCATAGCACCTCCCTCCTCGCCGCCCCACTCCTGCCAAACTCACCTGCGCGTATCACCGCGCACATAATAGAACATAGTGATTGTCCTAGTACTGGCTCTGCGATAATCCCCGACACTGCTGATACAACCAGAGTCTACAACTGACTAGGATGGTGCTTGAGGTTGACTTAAGGGAACCGCGATCATTTGCGCCTCACCGCCGCCAGCCGAGTTGGGGAAGAACCGCGGGGACGAGTCTCGAAAATGAACAGCATATACGTCACTGCAGGCGCCGTGGCGGTGAAAGCAAGCGCGCAGTATGCCCATCTCCTTCCCACGGGTGTTCTGCCCTCTTTCCCCATTGCATTGCAAGTCCGCCATGGGCCTTCTAGTTGTCCGTCGGCAGCGAGGACACTATCACCGTGAATAGTGCGGTTTACCCACCGCGGCAGTCGCAGAGTGGAGATGTGATGCAAACGCACGCCCTGGTCTGCGCAGAGAGGGTGAAGTTGGATTCACACATGGCTCGTGCGCCGTGTGTGTTTCGCCATCGTCGTCATCAAAGAAAGTGAAAGGAAGTAGAGGCAAGGGCGTGGACATGGTGGAGCGCTCGCTCGACCGACCTCCCTGACGCCTCGAGCCCCTCGTTGCACACATTCAAACTCCCCGCAAGATGACTCCCGCCCCATCTGGCCGACTTCAAGCAAGCATAAAGGCCGCGAGGAAGAGGCGATGGCCAGAAACCGCACTTGAGTCGATGTAAGGGTGTCACCGAGTATGGCGAAATGCACAGACGACAGCGTTGGGAGCAGGCGAAGGAAACACATCGGGTTCAAATCTTTGCGGTCTCTTCATGCCTGTGGTAGGCGGGGGCACTAGAGACTCGAAAACCCTCTCCTTGACGGCCTGTTGGAGTTGTTATTCATCTTGCAGGTCGTCTGAGTACCAGAGAGGTGGGAACGCGGCATTGGCTGAGGGCGAAGGGAACGAGCAGCGGAGAACGAGGAAGGCGAAAGAAAGGTGGGAAGAGGTGCCATGGACGCAGACGGCGTCTACCTGACCGCAAGTAGCACTCGACACCGTCTACATGAGTTTGTGGCTATCGCAACCCAACACTTCTCCGCATTCCTTCCCCGCCTCGCGAAGACCGAACACTACCTCAAGTTCACGCCCTATTCTTTCATCGCGCGAAACACCTCGAGTTGAGTTCAGGTTTGGGAAAGTGATACGCCACGGCTTCATTTCGGGAGAAATTGTATAGCGCAATTGTGTTTAGTGACACCCATGGACATAGATCCGAACGCTGTTTTCTCTCCGAAGCGCTGGCTTCCTGAGAAGGTGCAAGTTGAGATTTCGATTGTGGTATCCGAGCAAGTAGGAGCCAAGGGGGTCAGTTTAATGGGATGGTGTTCTTAGCTGCTGGGACGCTTGAGGCTCTCTCTGCAGTCGTTCTCTAATCCTTACAAGTTGGGGTCTTTAGGGTCCACTGGAATGTAAAGTAATGTGTAAGATGTTACACATATTTTAGCCTGATTCAAGTATGTGGTGCTTCAGTGGTAAATGTGGTGTTGGTAATTATGTACCACATTAACTAACTGTATCGTCCCTGAGCAAGTGTTCGTCAATACGGTCACCTACTAATTCAAAGCTCTCGGCATCCGTATCCATCCCACTCTCGCCAGGCACTTCTGTGTGCTTCGCAGAGTCCTGAGTGCGTCTCACAATTTCCCACTTGACACGGATGGACACCCACACCCATCTCCGCACGAGTTCTGCAACTTCCAGCCAAAGGATGAAGAGCGAACCTTCGTCCTGCGCTCACGCATGCAAGTGGCCCGATAACTTGACGTTCCATGTGAGGCGGAGAATCAGGTCAATAAATAGGGCAAGAGGATATACTGGAAGTAGGTATAGGAGACGCGGACGAAGGCCGTATGGATGAGGATGCGCATTCGCCGGAGGTAGGTACGATGATGTTTGGGCCGGCGAGATAACTGGCGATGTCGTACTACTTCGAGGGGAAGTGACGGATTCATGCATTGGCGGAAGGACTAGTGGGCGAGGAAAAGAGGGTTGACGGGGACGTTTTAACCTTGACGTAATTTGTAAGAGGTCGAAACCCCAGTCGTTCGTCACGTCCCACCAGAACAAATACGGAGAGTTGACGAGGGCAGCAAGCAGCCTTAACCCATTGCAATGTGTGTAAGGAACTCAAAGGCACTGATGCATGACACGTACCAAGGCCGGAAGAGGGCGTGCTCTCCATGCCGTGCCTCTTGCCTCACGAGCTCACCTTTTTCGGCTACAAGGTCTGACACCACGAGCCGCTGGGCAGCGGACAGGAAAATGAGGGGGGAACGAGCTTGCGTATTTAAGCCCATTCCAAAGCGGGCAGCGACTGTCATTCGATGGGCTGGTGTACTCGACTACGAAAGCGCACGAGGTGCGGAACAGTCATATTGAGCGATGCACTCCAAGTAGCAGGTACGAGGAAAACGCACCTCATTAGTGTCGGTAGAATCCATCGATACTAACCATCTTGTGTTGGAGTCAGGAGACTGCCGCTAGGAAGTAACATGCAGAGCGAAAGCTAGACATGCCCGAGTACTTTTGCGTGCGAAGTAAAGATGTCGGTAAAGACGATGTCAGAGAGAAGTGTACCTCATGGTTGACGGGTGGCATCTCTTAATGTTCCTATTCTGCAGTCGTGAGAGTCCAGGTGAGTCACAGTATCAGGGACAAGGTCAGAAAGCGAAGACGTACAGGAGGAACACGTCGCGTTGCCGTTTTTGCATGGGGGAGAGCATAAATAAAGGCATAACGAGTGTCCACAGAGCTAGTATATACTTGAAGAAGTCAACAAGAGAGGCACTACCGTAGGTGGCGGATATGGTGCCCACGTAATAAAGCATCACAGGCCGTACAACAAGGCAACGCGGTAAACGGGGGGATAAAGGGCGACGTCGTCCGACGCGACAGCCTTCGGCCCACTGTGATGTTGGCCCTCGATGGGCAGAGGCATGGTGGATCCGCGCTCGTGCACGCGCAGGTCGAGCGCGCCGACAGCGTCTATACCGAGAAGACGAAGGCCATGCAGATTCGCAGCCCAACCGAGAATGCCTATGCCTGCAAGGAAGAGAGCGCAGAATGGGAGGGGAAATGTTATGAAGAAGGATAAGTCATCGTGCGCGTGACGACGAGCGCCTTGGCGGGTACTTTTAGAGCGCTTATGTCAACTCGTCAGGACACGCACGTGATCATACGCGTATCCCACATTCGGTCTAAGTGTCGGTTTAGAGTGCGTCCGGGGACGAGTTTGTCGCACGCGGCATCAGCCAAAAAAAAAAACACAACCGCAAAATTCCGCGCGCAGCAAAATGACTGTTCGAGAGCACCTTTTCTCAGTTGCGATTGTGATTTGAGATTGAGATTGCCCTGCCAAAAAAAAAAACAGGTCTGGACCTGTTTTTATTTTTGAAATCGCAACCGCACACGTTACTCGGGCTGTGACCCTATCCTCGGGAAGGCGGGCCGCCCATCCGACTCCGCCCTCCGCACTGCTATCCACCTGCCACTCTCTACTGTGTACCGCTACCAGAACCAGATTCACTCCATTGGCATGTTTTGGAAATGGAAAGGCGATAAGGTCAAGAAATCAACAACGTTGTCCTGCAATGATGAGGCCACTGGCATTGAGGAGTTCATTGATCCATCTCTGGCTCACCCATGCCAGTGTGTGCTGGGGCTCTTTGTCAAAGTGAGAGGCATGGGCGAGTGCAGATGCACCTGCTGTAGTGACAAGAAGTAGCCCAGCAGCTGCTGCAACTTCAATTACATGGATGGAGAGGTCCTCAGGTGCCATGACTCGGAGTGACTCAGGCGTGACAGCTCTAAGTCAGAAAAGTGGGATATATACACAAATGCGACAGAGGGGGTGTACGGAGGATACAGCAAAATCTCTATTTGAGAAAACACAATCTCTGTCTTGCAGCTGCAAGACAGAGATTTTGTGCGGAAGTTTTCGCGTGCGAAAAGAGTGCCGGACGCGCTCTTAAGTTTTGCGCAACTTGGATGAGTCAACTGCGGTGAGGGCCAGATAGATTCAGACCGTGCAAGCCTATCATTGATAATTGCACTGTCACACGAGGGACCCTATTGTTCTATCAGATTGTGGCAGGGATCCCAGGGTCACCTATTTAGACGAACCGTGAGTGATCCTCGCCAATCCCCTCATCTTACAACATGCCTAATCCCAGCACCCCACCCAATTCCCAAGACACTTATAGCGGGAGAATTTTGTCTAAGACTACTCCTTTGAAACGAGATCTCTCCGGAAGTCAATCTCATTCCTCCGCGCCTGAGCCAAAGGCCTCAACACGCTATAAGGAAATGACTGTAGATGCAGGCGAGAGATTTGTCGGGCCAATGCCCATGGACCTGTTCTTATCGGATTTCGTCCCAAAGGCGCCCAAAAAGCGACCGAAGAAAAAATTTGTCTTTGCCCACTCGTCTGTTTCAGAGAATGAGGACCAATTCGCAAGTCCCTCTACATTCAAACGTGATTGCATGCTTACACCTATCCTAGATCCAAGCAATTGAGGCATCTGGTCTTTGCCCCCAACTCAAATTTATCAACACAACTTCTCAGCAAGACGGTCCATTCCGTTTGAAACCCAATATATCCATTTATTCCGGTACCCGCTCCGACGATCACGCGACGGCCCGTTCTGAGAGCCAGAAGTCACTGAACTGGAAGGCAATCGATTTGTGGGTCGAGAACAAGAATCATGACGATGATATCTTCCGCGACCTTGAGAAAATGAAGGAAGAGGAGAAAGAGGACAGAGACCTGGAAAGTCATATCGAGTGGACACAATCCTCTTACAGAATATGTGGCCAGTTGGTCGCTTACGCATTGGCCCTCCATCGATCTCAATTTCGCGTCTTCTCCTTTTCTATCGTTCTATTTGGCGATACCGGTCGCCTACTACGCTGGGATCGTAGCGGCGTAATATACACCAAATCATTCAACTGGGCGACAAAACATGATACACTTTTCGAGTTCATTTGGAGGCTCAATTTCCTCTCCGATGTCGACCGCGGCTTCGACTCCACCATCACATCGGCAGAGGACGGCGAAGCAGAGGCAGCACTCTCGAAGCTGCGGACATACCGGGGCCTGGAGAACGTGGAAAGGACAGATCTTCACAAGTTTATTGTTTACGACGATCGCACTATGGATGAACCACCGAAGTCTTACATTACCCCAAGCGCAATATGGCCTACCGAAGCACTTTTCGGTCGTTCCACCTTCGGATACATCGCTTACGACCTCACAAGCACAAACCTAGTCTATCTCAAAGACTTCTGGCGGATTGATTATCCCGGGATTCAGAAGGAAGGAGATGTGTATCGTGAACTGCACAACGCGGAGGTGCCCAACATAGCAGCATTGGGCCGAGCGGGCGACGTGCCTCTGTCACCGCAACATGCAAATACTGTCCCGCTAGACGCG
>QLOS01009991.1:0-17230 GCA_003313725.1 Russula sp. MG48
GATCCAACACGGCGAACTGGGACGGATCCTCAACGTGATTGGCATAGTAATCAGCATGCGTCCCGTCCCGTCCCATATACAACTGCAGAGCAGTGATGGCTGTCCCCGTCCGCCCATGCCCATATCCGCAGTATACTAATGTTCTACCGGATATATGGCTGGTATATGCTTGCTGCGCCTGGTCCAGATCATCGAGTGTGGGTGCTTGAAAATCTACGACGGATAGGTGTGTGTAGGAGATGTTGTTGTCGGTAAGTCTTTGCTGCTGTATGGTAGACAGCTCGTACGTGTTCATGCTGATGACATTGGTGATGCCGTTGGCCGCTAGGAACTGGACGGCATTATCATCCATATTCTGAGTGCTATCGGGATCAGCAGTGGTGGTATCATGATAGTTAGGTGCGGAAGCACGGGCGAGCCATCCACTCTCGGTGATCACCCACTCGAAGCGTCTGAATGGCGACGGAGCGTTGTACTGATGCAGCCCGACTATGGTGCTGTTATCGGCTACGACTCTCATGTCGAATCGCTTGCGAGCAGGGTAGGACATATCCTAGAATCAATGTCCGCGGATAACCTGTACCCACTCTCCGGAAGAGGCCTTAATGTGAGGCACTCCCATGTGTCCTGCGAGGTTGCGTAACATGCCAGGTTCTGGTACACATCTCTCCCAAGGTACTTGCCTGTGCTTACGTTTAGTTGGTGAACGAGAAGCGGTTGTTGCTGTCTTTAACATATGTCCACAGTTGGTAGGAGTCGTCGCCCGTATACGTGCGGACACGAAGATCGTTTCCATCAGCAGTAAAGACGTTGTCAGTCGCATAGATGCTGATTACGTAGATGTTACCGACGACAAGGCGGTCGTTTCCGATTCCGGGAGGATACATTGTGGATAAAGTAGTTTGGTGTTACAGTTCGACGGGACCGTAGCACAGATAAGTGTGACAAGAGTTCTGACAAGGTACTTGATGACGCAGGCGTGGGCGACAGCAAGTCTCAAGCTAGTCCTTTGCGGCAGACCAGAAGGCACAAGAGGGGAATCACCGAGAGGAATGCAGACGCAAAGTCGTCGATCCCAAACCAAGTCGAGCGTAGGGTCGGCTGCTAGTGTTACAATGTATTTATACGCTTTTTCAAGGAACCCTATGGAACCTATGAAAGCTGATGTCCCATGCCGTAGGTATGGGGAGTGAGCGAAGACGAGAAACTACGCCAGCAGCTGAGCCTGGGACGAGCGGTGTCCTCTTCTAGGTCCTACAGTATCGCTGGACTGATCTAGTTTGGAGCGTAACTTACATTAGTTAAAATGTTCCGCCTCCTGTTGAGGGGGACTGATCAATCTGGGCAGGGCAGGATAGTTCTGCCGCCGTCATTGTACTGTTGTCATTTTCACGCGCAATTAGCCATTTCACACCCGGTCCTAATAACTGGGCACTGCCTGTGATGTGTTCTGATCGGGCAGCTGCACCTGCAAGTCAGACTCAACCTCACTTGCAATGAGGGTGGTATTATGTCACTGCCTGAAGGAATGCTATCATTTTGAGCGACTACAGTATCCCTGCTCAGACCTCAATCCCGTGACCTAGAACCAACCACTCTTTTTTTTTCAACCACGTTTCTTCGACTCAGATATGGTGATTGCCCCTATGTCACACCAATCTTTTGAGCGGCTCATCACGTCCCTAGTACCTTCGACCCTCTGACCTGAGCGCTGGTCGAGTGCCGGAACCCGTGGACTGCTGAAATGAGGCCTAGCAGCGCGGTGACTTGTTAGTTTTTTTGACAGGAGTGTATATGCAGTACGTCTTCTACTTTAATGGGGGCTACCGCTGCTGCTCCAAGCTGTTGAATCACCCTGATGAAAGGGTTCGATGAAAAGGTTCCGGGCGAAAGCTCTAGCAATCCTCTGTCAAACACGGGAGAACAGCGGCTGTCTGTATGCCGAGCGTGTCATTCAGGGTGTGTCTTGTCAATGTGCGCACTATTTCTGCGAACCTCTGACCACCGCCGTGGAACAGTCTTCACCAAATTCGTTAACTACAAAAGTGACGAGGCACCCCTTAACGCCTACGTGAAACCGTCTTCGAACGACGAATGACCTCTGACCGTGTCCACAAAATCATGTGTCGAGATGAAGAATGTGAAAGCGACTCGTTGAGGATAAAGATGGTAAAAGCCAACAGAGGAAGTCAAATCCGCGTCAAATTTATCGGCATGAAACTGCGCGTGCTGGAGGAAGGGGGCATCAGTATCGTGCCAGACTAGGTGTCACACCCGCGCAGATCGGTGTTAATCTTGTCTGGATACGACGGCGAGGTATCCTTTGACGAGGACAAGCGCCCGCTGAGAGGGCGCTTCCCCCGCGTATCATTCGTCCAGTAGACCAAATGTGTCAATGTGGAGCCTGTCAAATTTGACAAGGCGCTGGATGAGGAGGACATTAACTTTGTCAAGGAAAACGTCCTCAGGCTGACGTTAGCTGGTCACGTGGACCTATCCCTTTTCGTTTCATGCGTGTGGATGCGTAGTCTATCGGACAATTCTCTGGCAACGTTCCATCGTAGAACACACCGTGCCACCACAACCTCACAACAGATAGGGTTGCCCAAGAATGTCGCGTTGCTCGGCTTGGATGGTGGAACTACGTACTACAGTGCCCATACAAACACCATCCTCGACCGAGTTGCATCACATCTCCACTGCCTCAAGGTGTCCTGCAGTCCCACCTGGAAACCGCCGATTGACCTCTTGATGGTGGTCCTGCTTGTGTTTGAGCTCCAGAGCAGAGCTTGTCGGCGTCACGGTTCGCGGTTACTTTGCGCGGGCTATCCATGGTGGCACACGACGAGACAAAGCTTTAAGGCGAAAGTCAGAACGCATAAACTACTACATCCAGGTCACCATGGACGTGAACCCATCTGGAAAGCAGCAGAGGACAGGTGGTGTGTGCTTCTTATCCTTAACGGCGGATGAGAATACTCACATTCCGGGAATAGATTATCCAAACCGCTCCGCCGACCTCCCCAGCACGATCTCAACCCCCATCCCCACCGCTACCAGCACGGGCGGAAGGTCCCCCGAACGGATACTGATTAGCTTCTTTCTCGAGAACTCGCAATCGCGACCACAACCGCAGCTACCCCCATCCCAGCCTCCGACGCCGCGCCTGATGATAGTCCCGCCACTGCCCCTCCTCCCCTCCGCACCAGCACCAGCACCTCCTACGGCAGACATGTACACAACTCCCCGGTCCTGGTCCGCACCTTCCCCCCACATTTCCGCGTCCCACTCCTCAGCGAAACTGGCCGCGCTTTGCTCCATGTTCGGCAGGTTCCCTTCCCGGCCACCTTCGAGAATTTACCGCCTCACAATCCGTGGGGGTAAGGCTGCCATACAGGGTAGACAGCAGTAGTTTGGTGGATCACATCTACTGCCGTCCCGATTGGCGCGGGATAGGGATGAGTTCGGCCACGGTCTGTTTTCTAAGTCCAAGTACAGCAGATGATGATGATTTTGATCGTGGTGTGGTCCTATGTCTTTGCTTGTTGCACACATGAGGGTATTCAGAGTCGGGCGTCTCGTACTAGGATTGCTATTACCAAGTCCCCTGGTTCTGCAGCAATTGACCGTTATACCCCAATCTCACTATGTTTGCTTTGTTCGTAGCAGCAAGCACAGTCAAAATTTTGATGTTGTACTATGCAATTCACTTGTACGCCCAATGATACTGTGAACGGAGGAGGCCTCGTAATCAGGTGAGGAAGATAGGGGCTCAGCTCAACGCCACCATCACATGGGCTGAGGCTTCCATGGGGCCCACTGGTTCAATCTTCAGCCACATCGTCGTCGTCACTCATTTCCCATGTCCGATTACTTGTCTACCACCACTTATCTCTCCCCGGTCGAGGAGTTCAGCCAGCTTGCACCAGGTCGTGAGTCCCAAAGTTCCCTGTCCGGTTTCTGTTCAATGTGACCAATTGGCGAATCAATAGAGCCCACCAGGAAGATATCACACTCACCTATCCATATCCTCAACAACGATGTGCTTCTCAACATATTCCATCTCTATCGACTAGACGTCCCAGATGAATATGATGAGGATGGCAATGGCAAACTCAATTTTGATTGGCGCGACCAACGTTGGTGGTACAAGTCGGCGCAGGTTTGCCGACGGTGGCGGTATCTCATACTTGCATCGCCATCACAGCTGGATCTTCATCTTCTATGCACCCATGGTGTGCCTATAGCGAACATGCTGGCACTTTCGCCACCCCTGCCCCTCACCATCGATTATGGGGGTGAGATGAGTGAGGAAGATGAAGAGGGTATTTTACTCGCGCTCAGGCACAGTGATCGTGTGCATTATATTGGCCTTTATTTACCATCCCCGAAATTGCGGAAGATCATCACAACTATGGAAAAGCAATTCCCAATCCTGGAACGCTTGTATATCGTTCCTCCGATCGAAGACGATACAAGCTTGGTCCTTCCCAGAACACTTCAAGCACCCCATCTACGCCACCTTTTTCTGTTGCACGCTGCCCTTCCGATTGGGTCTCCACTACTCACGACCACCGTAGGCCTCGTCACTCTCATGTTCGATAATATCCCACCATCCGCCTACTTCACGCCAAGCCATTTACTCACCCGGCTTTCGCTCATGTCCCAGCTGGAGAACCTGGTGATCCGATTCCACTCCCCTCTTCCCAGCCGTGATGTTGAAAGACAACTATTGGATACCCCATTCATGACGCACATCACCCTTCCTAACCTTCGCGCGTTTTCGTTCAAGGGTGTTAGCGCTTACCTGGAAGGCCTTCTCGCTCGGATCAGCGCCCCTGTTCTCAGCGTCCTCAAAATTGTGCTTTTCAATCAACTGACCTTCACTGTCCCACATCTCTTGCAGTTCATGGACACATCAGGAACCCTCAGCTTTAGCACCGTTCGGCTCGCTTTCGCCAATGATTTCGCTGAGTTAGTGGCGTTCCCACTTGGAGGACGGACGCCCTACCCCTTCACGGTGCGGATCAAGTGCAGACACCTCGACCGGCAGGTATCATCCGCATCACAGATTCTCAATACACTTCAGCCGGTACTCTCCGTTGTGGAAGAACTCACACTCAGGCCCGCAAAGTACGATCCATCGTCAGAGTGGCACAACGAGGTCGACCGCACACAGTGGCGCCAACTTCTCAGACCGTTCAGCAATTTGAAGACTATTCATGTGCAAAATGAACTTGTTGGAGAACTTGCTCGTTCTCTACAAACTGACGATGGAGAGCCACCGCTAGAGCTCCTTCCTAACCTGAAGGAACTTGGATATTCTGGAGGAGATGATGCTCGAGATGCATTTACCCCATTCATCGATGAACGACAGGTAGCAGGACACCCTCTGAACCTGACCATGGCCGATCCTTCGGTCTTTTCGCGTTAGATGTGGTCGTGGGCGTGGGAATATGTGGAGCGCACCAGCGAGCGGCCAGACCGACCGTGATACTCGGAACATAGTATGGTTTTATTCATCCGTTCATCTTCTACTGGCACCCAAACCACACCTGTCCCAGTTTTTGTCGTCTTAAGAGCACGAACACCCCACTTATCATGGAGATCGCGACACCGATCTTCATGACTACCATGTACCTCTTCGTTTTCATTCCATCTCAGCAAGCTCTTCCTTTGCTTTCTACGACTCTCTTCCCACCTGCTTTCCTCGATGATTGCGCAAGTCACGCATACATCTTATCCACTCTCGCTCTTGTTTGAAGCAGAATGTCATTTCACCCTGATGTATGTACATGTACACCACCGCTGCTATTTTGTTGTCTTGCATCAACATGCGCCTCCTACGTAGCACTTACCCACCCTTCGTAACACAGATTCTACAAGATCTTGTGATTCCTGGGCGTCAATCATAATACCGTGGACTTATAATCAGTACATGCGAGTGTCTTCCATGAACTCATCTCGAAAAGCGTGCAGACCGACAGGCAACTCAAATCGTGCTTTTGCTAATCAAGTACAATGCGACACCGACCTGGATATTTCCAAGTAGAAACGATATTCAAAATGTACGTATACATAAACCACGTAGTTCGCCTATCTTATTTTTATTTTTACATATGCAAGACAGACCGTATATTCGGAAGAGTCATACCGAAACGCAAGTCCGAAAAGAGTCGAGACCGTGGCCCTGTTCAAGATCAGAACGTGCTCTTCAAACATGACATATGAAACATCATTCTACAAATGCCAATCCATTAGATTTGATTAATACTGATACCAAACTGACGCACCATGGTACACCCTATGGTCAGGTCAATTCTGGAATCCGAGATTGGTTCTCAGTTGATCCAACACGGCAAACTGGGACGGATCCTCAACGTGATTGGCATAGTAATCAGTGTGCGTCCGGTCCCGTCCCATATACAACTGCAGAGCAGTGATGGCTGTCCCCGTCCGCCCATGCCCATATCCACAATATACTAATGTTCTCCCGGATATATGGCTGGTATATGCTTGCTGCGCCTGATCCAGATCATCGAGTGTGGGTGCTTGAAAATCTATGACGGATAGATGTGTGTAGGAGATGTTATTGTCGGTAAGTCTTTGCTTCTCGGTGGCAGACAGCTCGTACGTGTTCATGCTGATGACATTGGTAATACCGTTGGCCACTAGGAACTGGACGGCATTATCATCCATATTCTGAGTGCTATCTGGATCAGCAGTGGCGGTATCATGATAGTTGGGCGCGGAAGCACGGACGAGCCACCCACTCTCGGTGATCACCCACTCGAAGCGTCTGAATGGCGACGGAGCGTTGTGCTGATGCAGCCCGACTATGGTGTTGCTATCAGCTACGACTCTCATGTAGTAGCCACCCGAATCCTTTGCGAGCAGGGTAGGACAGATCCTAGAATTAATGTCCGCGGATAACCTGTACCCACCCTCCGGAAGAGCCCTTAACGTGAGGCACTCCCATGCCTTCTGCGAGGTTGCGTAACACGCCAGGTGCTGGTACACATCTCTCCCAAGGTACTTGCCTGTGCCTACGTTGGTGAACGAGAAGCGGTTCTTGTTGTCTTTAACACATGTCCATAGCTGGTAGTCGCGCATGGAGTCGTCGGTCGTATACGTGCGGACACGAAGATCGTCTCCATCAGCGGTGAGGACGTTGTCAGTCCCATAGATGCTGATAACGTAGGTGTTACTGACGACAAGGCGGTCGTTTCCGATTCCGGGAGGATACATTGTGAACGAAGTGGTTTGGTGTTACAATTCAACGGGACCGTAGCACAGATAAGTGTGACAAGAGTTCTGACAAGGTACTTGATGAATGATGACGCAGACGTGCGCGACAGCAGGTCTCAAGCTGGTCCTTTGCGGCAGACCAGAAGACACAAGAGGAGAATCACTCGAGAGGAATGCAGACACAAAGTCGTTGATTGCAAACCAAGTCGAGCTTAGGATTCGACCACTAGTGTTACAAGGCATTTATACGCTTGAGGAACCCTAGGATACTATGGACTCACTCGGAAACTAGTACGGCAGCAGCCAATCAGCAAAAGTGCAGAAACATGCCGTATAGACTCCGCCATAAATTTGCATAAATTTGGTTCATGATCATCATTGCAAATTGGGCGTGATCATGTCGGATCGGGCCAGATCATGCCTGATTACCAAGAACCAAGATCATGCTCTGATGTTACATAACTTATCTTTGGGGTGTTGGGGTAACTTAGTTGAACTGTACGACGACACCTTGGGGGCGCGACCCCTCTCTCTACCGTGGCAACCATGCTCTTGCGTGTAGCTTCCAAAGACGCGTAGGCCAATTATCCTCAGCTTCTTATAGATCACTTTTAATCTTTTGCTAGGCGAGAATTCCCCGGCCCACACCGTGACCCATCGTTCCCCGCTCATCCGGCAACCACGTAATGACGTGTATCTCACGTTTCACCCGTGGCAGGATGGCCACGGTCAATCGCCCACTGGTGGAACACGGTGTCTTCTCCAATGGCCAATTTTGCATTAATTTCCGTCTCATCCATGTCTTCCCGCGGATTGTGGTCCACTCTTTTCAACAGCAACCTACGCCAGCTAATTGGAAGTGGTACGGATCCAGCGAGAGACGGTAGGCACACGGAACCTGCAATTGACGATGGTAATCCTGATCCCGAAGGCATCCCAGTGCCCGGGAAGTGCAGTTGGAATCTCAGTGATGTTGATTATCCTCGGACGCGGTCTGCACTCTCGCCTCAGTGTCTCTTCTCAGGTCTCTGGGTCTCACAATGCTATCGCGTAGTTGTGCTCACATTATCATATTGTTGTTGATCCTGCATTTCATGTGTATGTACAAGAAATACATACAAATGTTTTTATTCTCAATTCTATTACAGTAATGTGCAATTGAGGTACAGAAAGTATGATCATGCCTAATCATCGACTGATCGTCTGACAGGACATGATCATAAATGGGCGAACTCGATCCTAACATTCCCAAGCTAGGTTGTTAGGAGGAGCAATCCGGTACTAGCGGATAGCTAACAGGCTGCCGGAGATATGTGGGTTGTGTTTGGAGAGACGCATAACCGCTAATTGAGTTGCTTAACGACAAGTAGCGAGCTGGCATAAACGCTGCAGGTCTGCTAGAGATGTCGCCTCTAAATTCAACAAACACTGCACTACCAGGATCACAAAGGAACTTGATGATATTGCGACGGCGGCGCACCGGATGAACTCGGAAGCACTCGGATCTACTCCGAGGCCATTGATAAGATAAACAAACACATACATTGGCATTGTACTTAAGCACGCTAGTAGAGTACAGAACAGATATCTCGGCGGGCATCCCCCGTCCATTACCGTGTGATTCCCTCTATCTTAACATAGGTCATGCGGCCCCCAGTGGGATTGGGCATGATGGATATGATTGACATGATTAGGGCCTGATCATGCCCAATAATCTTTTTGCAATTTGCACTTTTGCTAATGACCTCGCCTCGTAGTGAACAGGTAGATAGACGCGGGAAGATTATGAAATCCATTCAGTGGTCTGAGCGTCGCATTCGCCCGTATTTGAATCACTTGATAAGATGAAAGGCCTGGGTGCAATCAGTGAATTTTCACCCGCCTCTTCGAATGACAACTCCGAGTCGCTGCTGGTTCTCGTCGTTCCCTAGCCGCAGACGGGACGGGATGCGCACCCCTGCCAGTGCTCCATTCACTCCTAGTGCTGCCCGTTCACGAGTCAACATCGGGCAGTGTGTGACCGTGTCCTCAGGCAAGTAAGCTAGCTTCATCGTCGTCACATCCGACCCGGACTCGGAGTCACGTTCTGATCGTAGCAAGGGCATCTTTTTTTCCGTCTAGTCATGAGTACTCACTGTGTTGGGCCGCGTGGGCATTGCCGAGAGTGAGTGTTAGGAGTATGTATGACATGTCTCGCGGGGCCGTACGTAGTATTCCATCTCCACTGTGAATGCTCTTAGACCCCCCCTTTCTACTTCTCTGCTATCGTACAACCCCCCCCCATATCGTAAGTCCTTACGATAACCTTTAGCTCATTCTTGGGATTTTCTTTTCTTTTCCACGTCATATGGGTTGGTCTGTGCCAGTGCGAGTTGTAGAGTTCTGCCTGGTGAGCACTGGCAAATCGTAACTGCTTGGGCTGATTATTACGCCTAGGGCAATGCTTTTTACCGGTCTATTCTACTATCGTCCGCTTTGCGTGGCTCAAGCTCATGGTACTCTTCCTGTTCCATGACTGAGCCTCTTCGGGATCTAGCTTCTTGATGGTCATGTTATGATCTGCCTTGCGATCTCGAGACTTGAATATCAGCCTCTGTAGGCCAAGATAATAATATGTTCAGGATCGGGATATCACGCGGCGGTTGCAGCTACGTCTTTGCACCTCTATGACTAGAATATGACAAACAAGTGCTATGAGTATGACTTTAGTAACTTGGGCCCCTGTGCTGCTCATGCTCTTCCGGGAGAACGCCTCTCTGGGATGGCGAGAGTATCGTCTACATCGTATTCCCGGCAGGTAACACGCACATGTTCATCGATAGGAACGACAAATGACCTCTGACCGTGTCTACAAAGTCATGTGTCGAGATGAAGAATGCGAAGGCGACTCGTTGAGGATAAAGAGGGTAAAAACCAACAGAGGAAGTCATACCCGCGATGTTCATCAAATTTCTCGGCATGAAACTGAGCGTGCTGGAGGAAGGTATCACGCCAGAATAGGTGCCCACGCGCGCAGGTCGGTACTGGTCTTTTCTGGATACGACGGCGAGGCATGCCTTGATGAGGCCAACCGTCCGCTGAGGGAGGGCTTCCCCCGCGTATCATTCGTCCAGTAGACCAAATGTGACGTGAAGTGGGGCTTGTCAGATTTGACAAGGTGTTGGATGAGGAGAACATTACCTTGGTCAAGGAAAACGTCCCGACGTTGGACTCGGAGTTGGAATGGGAAGTTGGTCACGTGGGGCCTATCCCTCCGAGTCATACTTTACATGTCTTTTGAATTGCGGAAGAAAAGTAGTAAGCATTTGGAACTGAGTATTATCATAAGATTCGGCCAGACGGATGCGGGGCGCTCCACAGTGGAGTTCAGGACAATACAAGGCTGAATGGACGTCCCATGACACCCAGATCCCGCTTCATGGTGCGAATGTCTGTGTGTACAGTACATGAAGAGATGAAAACGTTCACCCGGTAGGACTCACTTCATGTTCCAAAATCACGGCATAGCCACCAACATGGTAGCCCGCTGACCCCTGAATCGCTCAGAAAGTTAGCTTAAGTACCCCAGACAATATGGAAACGGTATCACTGCAAGCTCAGAACATCTTGGTCAGCCTGAGTTTGCTCCGCTACATTCAAAGGAATTAAGCATCTGGTCAAGGCAATGCAACAATGCATCTCAACGCCGTCCCCCCAATGTGATCGGCCAAAAAAAAGCTTTGGTCGCAGGTTTCCCTGTTTATCGCTGACCGAGTGTTAGAGGAAGGGACGACCCCCTTCAAGCACCATCTTCGCGCCGCGTCCGAGGTCTTGATCACCTTATCGCCTTCACCGACACCACATCACATCCCGAGACCACGGCTTCGCGCAACTGTACCAATGTCGACGTCTGTGATCCGCGTGACGTGGATGTGCTCCGTTGATGCGCGGGTCGCGCCATGTCGTGCTCCAGGCATTTTCCGCCTCGACGATGGTGGGAGCACCAGCTACTGTACTGTGCACGCACATAACACGCCCTGCACGGCGCCCGGAGCACGGTGCTTTGTCCGCGCCGCGCCGGTCCTACTCGGCCCTCCATTATTCATTTTCACCTCCGCTCCCGCTCTCATCCCGATTGCCACGGGCCTCCTCCGCTCGGCAGCCCGCCGCCCTCCCACCACCGAGCGCGGCATGCTCCCGCCTGGAGGACTTGTGCTTAGAAGCTGGGGATGATCGCTTGTGCGGGGGCTGCGGCGACGTCAAGTGCAGCTTCGGTGACCCGTTGAAATTGGTGCAAGCACCCCCCCCCCCGCGCGCCCGTGCGCGAAGTGAGAGTCGCGCAACGTTTGCGATGGTGGCGAGGGCATTTGTGCGGAGCACGGCGCTGCATTCGCGGGACGCACGGTCGCGGGGGCCCGGCTCACAAGCGAAGTAAACAAGGCCAAACGTCAGTCACTTCTTTACGTCGCCGGCGCTGCCTAGTAACACCGAGTCCACCTTGCAGATCGTCAGTTGTTGAAGGATGTTCGCAGTTGGCTCTCCCCTCCAGATCCGTGGAAAAACCACCACATCGCACGTGAAGCTCACCACGAGGGAACCGCGAGATGGTTCATCGAAAGCGAGGCTTTCGCGAAATGGAAATCGTCCGGTTCACTTTTTTGGATTCATGGAAAATGTTTGTGTCTCTTCTCGACCTCCATTCACACTTTACGGAGAGTGATGACCTTGTTATCGCAGCGGGTTCAGGGAAGACTGTCCTTTCGTGCGCGAATCTTTACGTATTTCCGTTGGGAGAACTTATATTCTTGACAAGTTCTACGATCATCCAGGACGTCGAAAGCATTAGTGACGCCGGATTGGCTTTATTGGCTTTTTTCTATTGCGACTTCAGGGACGACGAAAAGCAGAATCGCCGTGGCTTGCTCACCTCTCCTGCTCCAGCTTTGTGAGCAGTCCGACACGTACCGCAGCATCCTTTCCAAATTCCATTCGGCACACCGTGATGGCTCGCGATCTCCAAGTGACGGGGCACTTACAGAATGTCTGAAAGAGATGCTTCACCAGCGAGGACAAGCGCCAATTTACATTTTCGTGGACGGGCTGGACAAATGTCCAAATACCTCGGGCATACCATCCTCTCGTGAAAATGTCCTATGGCTTGTGAAGGAGCTTGTCGACCATAACATTACGAATTTGCATTTATGTGTGACCAGCCGCCCGGAGCGGGACATCCAAACTTTCTCGTTCCGTTAGTGTTTCGTTCTGTGTCCCTTCACGACCAGGGCGGACAAAGGCGGGCCATAATCGACTACATTAGATCTGTTGTCAGCTCGGACCCAAAGATGCAGAGATGGAGAGATGAGGATAAGAGACTTGTTATTGATGAACTTTCCAGGAAGGCTGGTGGGATGTAAGGCATCCCTGATGCGGTAGTTCATCACACTTGCTCACATCCGCAACACAGGTTTATATGGGTCTTTTGTCAGTTGGACTTCCTCCGCCGCTACAGCCCCGCAGACATCCGACGCGCCCTGAAGGAGCTGCCCGAGACCTTGGATGGGACATATAGACGCACCTTGCAGGATATCAACGAGGAAAATTGGGAATATGCGCACCGTCTCTTCCAATGTGTTACTGTGGTTTCCCGCCCACTCCATGTCGAGGAGCTCGCAGAGTTTCTCGGCTTCGATCCCACCACGGGATCACATCCTGATTTTCTGCCGGGTCGTCGCCTGAAAATTTCTCGCAACGCCTTGCTTTCTACTTGTTCCAGTTTACTCGACGTTGTCAACGTGGATGGTTCCCCAGTCGTCCAATTTTCCCACTTTTCGGTGAAAGAGTTCTTGATGTCGTACCGCCTCGATAAAGCAACGGATACCGTTTCCCGTTACCGAGTTCATAGGCAGCGATCCCATATCATGGTCGCGCAAATTTGCCTCGCACTTCTTCTGAAATTGGATCCCAATCTCGACGAAAGCAGCATCAAGCGATTTCCTCTCGTTCGCTATGCTGCCCAACACTGGGTGAACCATGCCAATTACAAGGACGTATCCTTACAAGTTGGCATGGAACTTCAAGTTCTCCTTGACCCGAGCCAGCCACATTTTGCAATCTGGACCTGGATAACCGACGTATTTCTAAGAATTCTACTATCTACAGTCTTCCAGAACTTATCCCATCTCGTGCGAGCTCCCGTAAATCATGCTGCGCTTTGCGGCTGCCAGGCAGTGGAGGAGCTGCTGATTATCCAACCCTCACGGGAAGTAGACCCTTGGGTCAGTTCCTTCCTCCAACCTCATTCTCCATGGCATCTGAAAAGGAACACCTCGCGTTATACAGCTCCTTCAAATGCATGGCATAGGCGTAGGTGCGTGCCCTTGTCAGCGGAAACTCGACTCCGTTGCGTTGGGCATTTCAAAATGGTCACCTGAGAGTGGCTCGAGTCCTTCTCAAGCACGGCGCAAACGCGAACGCTCGGGACGACAAAAGTCAGACCCCATTGCATTGAGCGTCGCGATACGGACATCTGGAAGTTGCTCTCATCCTTCTTGAACACGGCGCACATCCGAATTCGTGGGGGCGCCAGAGCTTCTACCCCACTGCATCTGGCATCGCAAGAAGGACATCTGGAAGTTGCTCGAGTCCTCCTTGAATACGACGCAGATCCTAATTCGCGGGACGACAGAAAGTCCACCCCACTGCATCTAGCTTCGCAAGAAGGACGTCTGGAAGTTGTTCGATTCCTCCCTGAACACGGCGCAGGTCCGAATTCGCGGGATGACAGGTATTCAATCCCACTGCATCTGGCATCGCAAGAAGGACGTCTGAAAGTTGCTCGAGTCCTCCTTGCACACGGCGCAGATCCGAATCCATGGGGCGGCGGAAAGTCCACCCCACTGCATCTGGCATCGCAAGAAGGACATCTGGAGGTTGCTCAATTCCTCCTTGAACACGGCGCACATCCGAATTCGTTGGACGTCGGAAGTCTCGGAACGTCCACCCTACTGCATCTGGCATTGCAAGAAGGACGTCTGAAAATTGCTCTCATCCTCCTTGCACACGGCGCAGATCCGAATTCGCGGGGCGGCGGAAAGTCCACCCCACTGCCAGTGCATCTGGCATCGCAAGAAGGACATCTGGAAGTTGCTCAATTCCTCCTTGAACACGGTGCAGATCCGAATTCGCTGGACATCGGAAAGTCCACCCCACTGCATCTGGCATCGCAAGAAGGACGTCTGGAAGTTGCTCGATCCCTCCTTGAACACAGCGCAGATCCGAATTCGCGGAACTACAGAAGCTCCACCCCACTGCATCTGGCATCGCAAAAAGGACATCTGGAAGTTGCTCGAGTCCTTCTCCAGCACGGTGCGGATGCGAATGTCGAGGATGACCACGGCCGGCCTCCGTTGTATTGGGTACGTAACGGGGAACTTGTTCGACTACTTCTCAAGTACGGCGCCGAACCGATCTTCACATCGTCCTATTTGGGCTTTTCCGAGCTTTTTGGACTTATATAAGTTACGCAGATAGGTTTATAATACGTAAGTTTTGACTGAAATGAAAAACCTTTATTTATCCCCTATTTCGCTTCTTTTGGGGCTACTTTTATACCTCCCAGGAATCTACTATCACCATATAATAAGGGCATCCGGGACATGTTTTGGTGTATATCCGAGTCTCCCGACACCAGCTTCTCCCTACTTCAAGACAAAGCAGACTCGGAGGCGTTTAAAGACTTTCGGGACAGATAGTGTAAAATGATCGCCTTACTTAGACGAGTTGTCTAGCACCCCCGGAGAGGCGTTTAGCTGGTGAGCCTCAGGGAGTAAATTCGTCATACCTCATCAATTTTTACCCAGGCGCCTTCGGGTATCATTCTAACCTATCATCGGCGACGTCGATACTCTCCTCACGCTATACATCTTTTCCTATATGGATCTCGTTAATATCTGGTTAAACCAGGCTACTTGTGTCAGTACTGGCAGGAGCTACGCCGCATTTGTTGACCTCCTCGAATACCGACATTTCCCTCAACGCCTCCATATTGATCCCGAGGCCACATTCACCCCCGTGATGACCGATATGGTGGTTGAGTCTTTCCTTGCTCGGCCTAGCAACTAAACCGATCAAGCAAAGCCGGTTCAATAAGTGGATCCTTACTTACATGGCTTGCATCGCCCAAATGCTAAGAAGTTTGGTCCTCTATCAGTAAAACGCGAGAAGAGGTTTTTGGAAGAGCGAGATCGAGGCTGTGCCAAAGAAGTTGGACCAACTCGCCCAGGAGGTTTGGATGACAGTAGCTCAGACCCTCGAGGTCGTCTACGGCCTCGCTAGGGAAGCGAAAGCAGCCACGGACGGTGAGCAAATCATGATCTCACTTTCCCTTTCAGCTGAACAATTGCGCTTTACGACGGCAAGGGATAGGCTGATGCCATCCGGAAGGTTCTAAGTATGCTTGACTCATAGATTAAGGTCGTCAATTGACCCTATGACACGTCTCAGGTACCCCTCGTAGAGTTCTTAATCTCTGAGCGCGTGAATTACGCGTAGGCTAGTTTTACAGTTTCTCAGGTGTAGACGCATAAATCAGCTACATTTATGATGAATTACCAGGACGGCCAATTGCAGAAGCATACCTAGGTGTATACGACCGGCAGAGGATAACGCGATGATGATTCAAGGGGATAGGCGGGAGGCCATAGAGTTATCCTTGGTGAAGCGAGTACCTATGGCACGCGTGCTAGTCCGAAAAATTAAAGGGGATGCTTTACAGAACAATGCAGGAGGGGAGGGAGACGGCCGAGTCGAGACGAGGCGAACTCGACCGTGATCGATACGAGATCGAGGGTAACGACAGAAGCGGAAGCGGAGACAAAGACAGGAAAAGAGAGGACTCCTTGTCGTTCGACCGCGAGCGCGTGACGGCACGATAGCCCGGATTAGCGCAGCAAGCTTCGAGGAGGAGGCCACTGGGAAGAGATCACACCGAAACGTTCGAGAACATAAGAGAAGTTTGATAAAAGCTTCCTAGCCCTTCGACAGGGCTTCCATAGCACTTTATATTACATGAGTGCGCGCCAGTACTTGGCCGCGATTCGGCCGATACTGCGACCGAGTAATATTCGAAAGAGGAGTGGCGTGGTCGGTGGACTAAGGGACGAGATAGCATGTCAATGAAAGCGGCGATGTAAGGAGCCTAAGAGACATCGGGCGTGGAGGTGCGAATCGAAACTGAATGAGGGAGAGGTAGTCTGAAGGCTTTTGTGGTGTCGAGCGACGTTGGCCGAGTGAGATATGAGAGAACTAGGACGCCTCTGGAGAAAGGGAACAGCCTGTATGAGTAGTATCGAAGGGCAGCGACTTTCGTATGGTGTAAATATATGGAAGTGATCGACTAGGAACGATGGGGAAGGTGTAACAAGGAGGGGCGTACAGTGCTAGTCTTCATTTGAAGATCGTCACGCGGCTCTTGGACGAGGGAGATTTCGAGGTGCGTTGATGGTGTTTGAAGAGATAGGCTGCGGGACGGAAGGACGACTCGGGTCGGGGTCACGGGCGCTTCGAAGCGTGTCATTCGGAGCGCAGCGGTAATGCTCACATTACATTGGAGAAGGCTTTCATGTAGTGGTTGTTGTTTGAAGTATGTATGATCGTGGGCGCAGACACCGAGACACCACCCATATGCCAGTGTCCGGGAGAGTGCCTAACTGGATGAATGAAGTGTGCATGCACATTGCGCACTAGACCAACTATACCCAAGCAGGCGACTTTGACTCGGGCTGTGTTCATTGATCCTGACGATAGATACTTGACGGAATCTTTCCAAAGCATACCAAAGCAAAGGCGCGTAATAAATTTCCACTTCAAGCCCGAACCGCATTTCGGGACCTAATAGTGACATTGATCATGGTGTTGCACACCTGAACTGTGATGCGCTACTACAGCGGTTTTCATTAGAAGTGGCCCTTGTTGCTATGATCATACAAGCGGACCTCCAAGATTT
>QLOS01010245.1:0-18011 GCA_003313725.1 Russula sp. MG48
GTTCCAACTAACAAATCTTCATGATGACAGCCCCCTCAATACTCTCCCACATTGCCCGCCCACTCCACATCGCCTGCGCCCCACATCACCCACACGTCCCCACATCTTCCACACACACGCACATCACCAAGGTCGCTCACACAGCCCCGTCACTGCAATGTCCATAATAAGTAGAATACATAGTTACTAGTAGTTTTAGTAATAAATTTTATTTGGCCCCACCCCCCTCCCTCGCTTCAACTGCGAGTTGGAGGGGTTACGCTGCCTACCGCCACGTGGTGGCCATCCTGCCATGCAGCCTTCAATTGGGGTCGCTCACCTGGCCACTGATCGCCTCGCTGGCAGATCGCACGCCACCCACACGCCCGCATGATGCCCGCATGCCACCCGCACGCCCGCATGACGCCCGCACGCCTGCATGACATCCGCACGACATCCGCACGCCCGCACGACGCCCGCACGTCCACACGACGTCCGCACGACACCTGCACGCCCACACAACGTCCGCACAACGCCCGCACGCCCGCACGACGTCCGCACGACACCCGCACGCCCGCACGACGTCCACACGATGCCCGCACGCCCACACGACATCTGCACGCCTGCATGACGCCCGCACGTCCGCACAATGTCCGCACAATGTCCGCACAATGTCCGCACAATGTCCGCACGATGTCCACAAGCCC
This sequence comes from Russula sp. MG48, assembly GCA_003313725.1. Classification (NCBI taxonomy): domain Eukaryota; kingdom Fungi; phylum Basidiomycota; class Agaricomycetes; order Russulales; family Russulaceae; genus Russula; species Russula sp. MG48. Next base: position 687 of record QLOS01010245.1, read on the forward strand.
GCACAATGCCCGCACAATGCCCGCACATCCGCATGACGTCCGCATGCCCGCATGACGTCTGCATGCCCGCATGACGTCTGCATGCCCGCATGACGTCTGCATGCCCGCATGATGTCCGCATGCCCGCATGACGTCTGCATGCCCGCATGACGTCTGCATGCCCGCATGACGTCCGCATGCCTGCATGACATCTGCATGCCCGCATGACGCCCGCACAATGCCCACATGACGCCCACACGATGCCCGCATGCCCGCATGATGTCCGCATGCACAACGCACAACTCACGCATGTTGCATGCACACCCACCTGCGTGCCCGCAGATTGCACGCTTGTGGTTGGGGATGTTAGGGGGTCATGTATTTACATTGTAGTTCCCTCGCGTGCCCTTATGGCCGTTGTCTGTTTCAATATTATTATTTTTTTTGCTTTAACTACCCGTGGTTTTCAACAACACTGCAAAAAACCATGATGAAACCACGGTTTTAAAAAAACCCATGAATTCTTATGGTTTAACTGCACCCGAAACCATTCGGGTGTGGTTTTGACGGGTGTGGGTGCGGGTTTGGAAAATTCCACCCAGGGGTTACCCGTGTCACACCCTAGCAGTGGTTGTGTGGCAGCGGCGGTGGCGGCAGTGATGGCAGTGGCATGGCAGCAGCCGTGGTGACACAGCAGTGGTGATGGCCCAGATGCGGTGACACTGCTGGCACTGTGGCGGTCACAGTGACTAGGCTGGCACTGCAGCGGCGATGGTGCAGGCGCCACAGTGGCTGTGGTGCTGCTGCTGGCATGGCAGCGGTCGCAGTGACAATGCTAGACAGCCATGGGGTGATGGCACTGGCACAGCCGCATCCCAAATGTGAGGTGTGCATTACCTGGATACATAGTCAGCACCTAAATACTAATTACTTTACTCACCTTCCCTATCTGTGCACTTGCACTAGTGATACCTAAAGCCAAGCAAAGAGTTAGTCTACAAAACAGCTAGTAACAACCAACTTACAAAAAGAGTGTGGTTGGTTGTAGTCACGTGACACATATGATTGCATTACAAGTGTGACAGCGCGAGAAGTTGACTTAGAACTTTTCAACAACTTGAACTTTTCAATGTTCAATGCTCACCCTTCATGAGCCCTCTCAGGGCTTTTTTTTTTTTTTTTTCATTTGTATAATTCCTAACTGACAACCACCTTGCAGGTGCATGGCACTCTGCTGCCATGTCGACAATCCCCCCTCGCTTGCACATGTGGGGTGGTTTCATATGAACAATGTTTCACCACTACATCACTACCCCCCTCACTCACAAGTCTGAGTTGGGGGTGGCTTCTTTCCTATGCCCCACCACCACCATGTCACAGTCAGCACCCCCTTCGCTTGCGAACGTGGGCTGGGGGATTTTTTCCCTCTGACAACATTTTGCCACATCACCACCACCACCTCACAAGCATGAGCTGTGGCATGACTTTTTTTTCTTTTTTTTTCTTGTTTTGTCCATATCTTCCCTACTGATGTACTTTTTATTTTTATAGCTTTACCACCTCCACCTCCAGCCCATCGAGCCCAACCCCGTTGCATTCGGGATATGGCCACTGCCATGTCAGTAGCATCACTGCACCCGCACCCGCACCCACACCCAGACCATCAGTGCTGCATGCCAGCACCACGATCACCACCATGCCAGCAGCATCACCATGGCCGCTGCCATGCCTGCACCATCACCGCTGCTGTGCCAGCCCCATCCCCATGCCCACAGCAGCCCTATGGCTGCAGCCGCTACTGCGCCAGCAGCGTCACCGCACCTGCACCTGCACCACTGCCGCAGCCACTACTGTGCCTGCCGCAGTGCTGCGCCACCATGGCCGCTGCCACACCAGCGCCACCACCATGCCAGCAGTGCCACCGTGGCCACTGCTGCGCCTGTCCCACCGCTACGACTACTGCCGTACCTTGTCACCACAGCTGCTGCCACACCAGCATTGCCACTGTGCCAGCAGCACCACCGTGGCCCCTGCTGTGCCAGTCCTGCCACTGCAACTGCCACCATACTGCATCACCACGGCCACTGTCATGTCAGTGTCACCACTGTGCCAGCAGTGCCACTGCGGCCGCTGCTGCATCAATCCTGCTGCCGTGACCACCGCAGTGCCGCATCACCGTGGCCACTGGTGCACCAGTCTGTCGCTGTGACTGCCACCATGCCGGCAGCGTCACTGGACCTGGACCATTGCCGCTGCTGCTGCACAGTGCTGGCTAGTGGTGTCAAAGTTCAGTTCAGTTCAGTTCAGCCCTTGCTTTCCCTGAACCTAGAACTGGACTTCAGGTTCAGTTCAAGCCACTGTCTGAACCTTGAACTGGACTATTGGTTCTGGTTCAAAAGGGTTCGGTTCTGGTTCAGAGGGTGGTGAACCCTGAACTGAACTCTGTATAGAGTCAAAAAAATCATAAATTGCCAATGCCACAGTGTAAGGTGAGCCAAGCCGTTACACAGTTGCACTTGCTTTGTGCTTTGGGCATCTGTGACTCGGACACCAATCTGAGGGCTGAGGCATCTTCTGTCACGGGCGTGTAATGCTGCGCATTCGACACTCTCATTGACTTCATTGCTCTGGCCCAGGGATCTCTGAAGTAAGCCAAGTATCTCTCTTTCAACCTAACTGCAATGGTTTTTTTTCTTCTTTTATAGGTTTTCAATCACACAGTCTCCCATCGGCGCTATTGCCATTGCCCTCGCCACCTCTGCTGTTCCCACCGCCAAGTCCTGCAACCACCACTCATCGGTGAAACAGCCTGGGCCTGGACTTTGCCACAGTGGCAACAGCACACACTCGTGACACTCCCACCTGCCCTAGCGTGGACGCCTACAATTTGAAGAGACATGTGAAGGTGCAGGCTGCAGGCATCATGCAGCACCAGCACCGGCACTGGTGGCATGCCACATGCAGCTACCAACGCCCACAGCCCCACCCACCACACTCCCTGTCATCCTGGGCGCACCCCGTGGCGCAGGTGTCATGCACATTTGTGGGGTACCAATGGCTGTGGCCTCCACCCACCACGCTCCCCGTCATCCCAGGTGCCCCTCGTGGTGCGGGCATCGTGCTGCACATCCGCAGGGTCCCAGATCCCTGACCAGCACTAGCATGGCTGTGGCCTCCACCCACCACGCTCCCCGTCATCCCAGGTGCCCCTCGTGGTGCAGGCGTCATGCTGCACATCCACAGGGTCCCAGATCCCCCTCAACTGGCACTAGCACTGGCACATGGCTACCAACACTCACGGCCTCTGCCTGCCACACTCCCTGTCATCCTGGGCACCTCCTGTGGCACAGGTGTCATGCACACCTGCAGGGTCCCAGATCCCCCCTCTGCCCTCATCCTCGACCGGCACTGGCACTGGCACATGGCCACCAATGCCCATGGCCTCCACCCGCCACGCTCCCCATGACCCCGTCAGCCTGGGTGCCCCTCATGGGGCAGGCATCGTGCACATCCATGGGGACCCAGATGATCCAGATCCCCCCTCCACCCTTGACTGGCACTGGCACTAGCACACGGCTGCCCAATGCCCACAGCTTCCACATGCCATGCTCCCTGTTGCCCCGGGCAGGTGTCCCTCGTGCCACACATGAGCCAGGCATGCAGCATGTCAACGATGTGCCTTCGTGCAGGTGCTTCTCAGATCTGAAATGTTGCATGCGTCGGGAGGCATGGCGACAGCGTGCTGGTCGCATCTGTCGGGAAATCTATATACTTGTATCATTAGTACCATAATACCATTCCCAATACAGACTTTTGAGTGCCCGGGTACAGGGACAATTCGCACGTGTGCTACAGCTCTCAAAAGTACTACATATCATCATTTCCCCTTTCTGAATCATGGTCAACAGTATCAAATACTGTGATCAAATCGTCCACATACTGGCCAGCCTGATGGACTGCCGCAACATGCCCATTACGGTATGCACTTTTAAGGATCTAAAGAGCTTTGAAGACTTCTGTCGACAAGCTGCTTCGACGTGCAGAACCTGTAATACCTCCACTGCTGAAGGCACGCTCAGATGGTGTTGCAGAACCTTGAATTGCAAGGTAGTCTTGTGCAATGCGCTTCATGGTGGGATACTTGGTGGTGGTCTGATGCTGAAGAATCATTAGTAAATATGCCAGTCTTGTTGAAAAGGTCGAACGCACCCCCCACCAGGTGATGATGTTGCTTGTTGGCTCAACACCTGACTCGAGGTAAAGTTTGAGCTCGTCACGAGGACTCCCAGTTGCTTTCTCTTCTTGTTGGAACGACTGTACTGCATCAAGTAAGAAAGAGCCACCATATCGAGCTGGGGTGGAGATTGATGCATCTGCCAAAGATATTTACATATGGGTTAGGCTTGGGACACCAGTAGACTCATGGTGTCACTTGCTGAGGTGGGTACCACTTTTGCGTCCCGAGGATTCAGAAGCTTTCAGAGGGACATAATATTCATCAAACTAATTAACCATGAGTTCAATCAGCAACTATGAAAGAACGTGAAGATGAAGACTTGCCACTTCTTCTAACCTTGCCATCCCTGCCACATACTGTTTGGGTTCCCAACGGCAATGACAATACAGATCCTTGACATTTGGGTCAAGAACTAGAAGAGATGAGTAAAGCGAGCATATGAGATGCGGAGCAGCATACCAAGACAAATGAAATATGCAGCTGATGTCTGATCAACTTTGCGATACCACTTCTTGAAGCTTTGAATCCCCTCAATGATGGCTTCCTTGACGTCATGATACCTTGGTTGGTCAACCATAGACTCCCAATGCTTGATGAGGAATTTCAATGAGGGGATTATCCACCACACGGTAGGTGTGCGCTCATTGGAAAATGTCTGTTGCACATTTGATGGTTCCTGCCACATCCACAGTCAGTGTCAGAACAGAATCCAGACGATAGGATACAAGAGAATCGCACATGGAGAACCTCATGAATAACCTCCAGTCTATCCCAATCCTTCTTTGAAAGCTGAAAGTTGGCATAGCTTTGATCCTTTGGCAAGTCTGGAACTTTCTTGCTGGCATCAGCTAGGAGCATGAATTGATCAACACCCTGCAAAAATGTCAACCAGTGAGCCAAAGCATTGAGTTGGGAGAAGAAACCACAATACCTTTCGCAACAACAGCAGCCTGTCAAGAAATTTATAAAGTGATGCCCATCAAGTGCGGATCCATAGAAGAAGTTCAAGGGGTTTGATGCCAACTTGAGCACATGACGATTTGAAGAAAGTTCTTGCCTGGGGTGACATCCGAATCTGATTACAGTTAGCTCACTTAGCTGTGATTGTTGTGGGGTGGAAATGGAGTACCTGTTTGACAAGGGCAAGCGCCTTTCCAAGAGAATCTCCTGATGTAAAATTGGAGTCGTCGTCATCATCCGGGTCCTCCATGTTGTCTATATCTATTGCGGCAAGAGCTTGATCAAAGTCGTCAAGGTCAAGCTCACCATCATCTTGGGCTTGGCGCAATGCAGCTTTTACCTTCTTCTGAACGGAAATGGGAGATGCAGGTGCGACAGCTTGGACAAAGTGTTTTGAAGCAACATGAAGTGAGTGCTCCATGCACCTGAATATCTGTGAGTCCCATGCCCGTTCCATTAACGATGATAAACCAGTGTACACACAGTATGTCATGCTCCTGAGCTGTCCACCCTTTGTCAGCACTATCAATATTCTTTCCAAACTTGCATATAGTGGTCCCATTGACGGTGGCACCATCACAGGTAAACCACCCAACCTATGGTGGTGAAGGGTCAGCCATCGTCACATTGGTAACTGGATGCTCACCTTGCCATCCAACCCATAGTGGCTGACTGTACGTGTTAGGATTGATGCGATGTTCTTACCTGTGTGTCGGCCTTCAATTGTTTCGAAGGCCAGTTGTTCTGTTTTGAGCTCCCAATCATTCGGTTGGTCTGCAGGGGCATCAATGTAATGCCCTGTGATTGACAGGTAAGGGTCGCCAGGCTGCAATGTCCAGGCATCAAACGTGAAAGAAACCTTGCAAGGGAGGTTCTAAAAATGTCAGTCAGAACCATTGCAACGCACCAACAGGTGAACATGTGTACCTTCAGCCTTTCCCTTAATATCTCTTCTGCAAGGTGAGCATGGTGCAATATTTCAGCATGAAGGGTGTTGCGGTGTGGTATGTCTTTTTCTCTAAGCCCAGGTCAGCAATATTTGATAAGCCGCCAGAAGCTTCCACATTCTATTAGACAGAATGCCTAGAGGCGTACTCATGATCAGTTGACAAATGGATCATATGCGAAAGAGGGCACACCTTGTCTTCACATACAATGAGTTTGATAATATAGTCGAGAAGGCCCTTGGTGGTGAACGGTGGCTGTTTGGGCTCGCGTGTGACAACTGAGTCCAAACTACTTTGGAGCAGTCTGTTGAGGTAGATGTTACGGCTCGAGGGGCCGTGAGCACGACTTGTGCAACTAGGCGTGAGGCAAGCGCGAACACGTGCGAGGGCAACGAGCACGTGGTCCCGAGCGAGACACTTTCAGTGGTCTCGATGACGTCAGAGTGAAGCAGACTCTTCGGAGTAGAACCGCTAAGTCACGGGCACTTGTGACTTCAAGGTTCGAAGCTAAGTCGTTGCAGCCGACTTAGAGAGGCGTGAGAGCGAAGCAAGGTAGTGCTTAAACAAGCACTAAGGCAGAGGCGAGGCAAGAGGGCAGTGGGAGCGTCTTAGAGCAGCAAGCTCAAGAGTCGAAGCAAGGTCAGGTCTCGATTACGAAACTAAGTCAAGCTTAAGGCTTGACTGGCGCAAAGGGGGCTCCTTATATAGGGAGCTACAAGAGGGCACGTGCTAACTACTACCTGAGTCATAACGAGGGTAGTGAGTCAGTCCAAGATCCGGAGCTAAGTATAGTAGTGGAGCGATGGCCACATCGCTCCACACGAGTCACGCACGCTCCACAGGCGTCATATCGTACAGTAAGCAGCGCGAGTCAAACCGAGTCACATACGGGGTAAGGGTAAGCATGGAGACGTAAGCACACGGGAAACGGTCCGCAGTCCGCGAGGGAGATCGTAACAGTAGATCCGTTAGTTAATCGGTTTAACTTTGTTAATGGCTACCTACCCATCGCTGGATTCTGAGGTGACCCTCAACAGTGCACGCGAGTTTGGCTGAATACCCAAAGACTGACACCGCTCAAGGTAAACCTTTGTGTGTCCTTTTTTCCTATGATAGTTTGATCAGTCACGATCTTTTCATGACTAGAAATACAGTTACCAAGCAATATGTGTTCGCAAAGTTGATGTACTTCCAGTGAAAAAGCAGTGCTTCCTTTCCACTGCAGGATCATCTCTATGGACAATGTTTCATGACTGGAGACGATGATTGGGCAGAAGGAGTCACTTACAAGCAGAGCTTGCACCAATATCCATCCTTTGTCTTCCCAGTATCTGGGCTCGCGTGTTCTTTATCTTGGCAGAAGATAGTATGAAGATTGGCAGTAGCATCAGCTGCATCACCCCTGGACTTTGCATGGATTCCCTGAAGATTGGGTAAGGACAGCAAGATGTCTAACACAGATGTACTTACTGCATGATCCGCATCTGCCATTGCCTTGAGTGATTCATATTCAAGTTTGCCCTTCTCTTCAGTTTCTTTGGTTTCTTCGACATCCGTTGATTCCTCATGTGTAGGTTGCACAACACCAGCATTGTCTTCGCCTTCAGACTCACCCTCACTTGCTGATATATGGATGGTTTTGGGGGCAACACGCCGGGAGGGCTTAGCATTTGGGGCCTTACGCTTCCTGTTGCCAGAAGACTCAGAGCCCGCAACATTGTCTGGGTCCATAATGCAATTAGATGGGCGACTAGTATGACCAGAGCAGTGAGAACCAGTCATGAGAATTGCACGCGATGTGTGACCATCAAAAAAGGGATGGATTTGGGAAGGTGCCATGGCGGAACCAGATCCAGGGGCTACAGAAGCAGTCATTGGGGTTTCATCATCATTGTTGAAGTGCCATTCTATTTCTGAAGCATCTTTGAGTGAGCCATCAGGACGAATGGCGCAGCCAAGGTCAGGTGGAGTCGACATGTCAGCGTGCCAGTGGGACAGTTTCATCACTGTTGAGACGCATAGCCCTTATATTACTTACTCCAAGCTTGCCAGGGTGGAAAGGGAACTCAAATGAGGTCACATTGACACAATGAAAGGAGAAACTCAGATGCAATTAAACTTTGTATGGTAAGTCTGAAAAAAAAAAAAAAAAAGAGGTACTCATTTCAAAGCATTATCATTGCCCCCCCCCTCTCAAAAGTGGCACGCCTGAAAAGCAAAGCTGGTAATCTGCACACTAGCACCAAAGGGGATCTTCCACACCTTCAAAATGGCTTAGCATGGGCCACATGGCTCATACAATGGTAACAGGGCAGTGGAAAGGCCAGATTGCTGCAGGTACCATCAACCTTGTCCAAAGGCAGAGATCGATAAGGCAGGTTACACGAGGGCAATACTAGGGAGTAGCACCATGACGACTCCAGCTCACCCACAGGTATGTCACAGTATGTATGAGTTACTATGAGTTGAGCCGCCAAAATACCTGCATCAGGCTCACACCAGACTCAATTCCCACGGGTCATGCAACAGAGGTTTCAACCGTGTAGTCATACCAATGTCTTCTCTGCTTTCAGATTTCCACGCCATCTTTCCTGACCCTACACATTCAGCACCTCTCCGACAGACAAGTGCATCTCTTTGGAGCATGGGCCTCCTCTATGCACAGCCGCCCCACAAACTCACATCACACCTCAGGGCCTGGGCTCGACCGCATCACTTACTGGCACCAGCGTTGAAGACATTGTCCACACTGAGTGGTGTGCATGCTTGCAGGTGTGCTCATCACGCTCATCTCTGGTCTACTGATGTTGGAAGGGGACAAGAAACGGGCGATATGCCATTTTTACGCTGGGGCTGCAGCACTGGTGCAGGAGCAAGTGTTGGCGAGTCAGGTGGTACATCATGCACCATGTGCAAATGTAAGTGGTTTTTTTATCCCAGATATACTATGTTTACATTGCCACATCATCACCCACATCAGGAGCCTTTCACACTGACCACCTCAAAGTCGGACTTGCCTACACTCCTGCCTGCACCAGGGTGGCGACAATGATGGCAATGATGCAGCCATGGCGACGATGGCAACGACACAGCCACGGTGACGACTGCAGCAACGCAGCCACAGCAGCGATCGCAGTGACACAGCGACCACAGCAATGGAGCCATGGCGGTGACAACAACAACAACACCATGATGGTGACGACTGCAGCAATGCAGCCACAGTGGCGACAGCAATGACAACGCCACGGTGGTGACACGGTGACCGCAGCGATGTACCATCACATACCCACAGCGGTGACATGGTGACCGCAGCAATGCACCCACAGCGGTGACCGCAGCGACGCAGCCATGGTGACGACACAGCAACACGGCCATGGTGGCAACACAGCAACCATGGCGACATGGCGACTGCAGTGACGTGGTGATGGCTGCAACCACAACAACACAGCACTGGCGGTGACGGCAATGCGGCGGTGGCGACAACAATGGTGATGGGGGCAGTGGTGACACTGGTGACAGCTGCTGCGAAGGTGGCGGCGGTGGGAGTGGGGTATAATATATTCCCTTCTTCCGTGACTCTGTATCGTAGCTAGCTCAATCCAGTACTATTAACAATGCAGATCTCTTGGGGATACACTAGTTTGTGCCCCTTGTGGTAAATTACGGTGTCAGCTCACATTCACTTGCCAAATGGTCCAAGTGGCAGTCCCAGTATTGTGGTAGCACCATAGCAGCGTAAAACATGATCAGGGATGCTGAGATTCATTGGTTCAAACCACGTTTGAACCAGTTCAATGCGGTTCTTCAATCTCTCTCCTTAACAGAACCAAGAACTGGACTTGTGGTTCAGTTCAGTGCTAAGGCAGAACTTTGAACTGGACCAAGGGTCCGGTTCTGCAAAGTTCAGTCCGAACCAAGGTTCAGAACTGAACTTTGACACCACTAGTGCTGGCACCTAGCAGGAGGTGGATTAATACTTAACTACTTACTTAGGCTACTTAGGGACCATTTGTAACACTTAGTATGTTACGATCTGGACTGCTTACCCTTACTTTTTCATTGCCCTGTACCCCTACCCTCTGCCCTGCCGCCTCTGGGCAGCTCTATGCTTACTGACCACTTGCTGTGGTGCCCTGTACCCTGTACCATGATGCGTCCCCTCTACCCTACCCTGTGCCCATACCAGTGACATCATTACTTACCATGATGCACTCCTACCTACCCTTGACCCTGCTAAGTACTTATAGTGTGTCATCTTGTCTCTATGTACCTCAGACTCGACTTCTTGAGCAATCAAGCTAGTTCTACCCGTTCTGAAGCTTGAGTTCCTCCCAGGGACTTCCCTAGTATGACCTCGAGCCTTCACTGCTTCTCTAGGCGTGGGAGTGATAGGACTCTTTGTTCTAACCACTCCGTCACCTTGACAAGTTGTCCCCCTTCTCTCTGGGCTCAGCAAGTACTGGTTAACTCGACCAAGTAACTGTTTAGACCAGAAAGACTGTCCTCTCGCACTCGTGCATTGCCTGCACTCGTGCACTTGTGAACCACACTTCACCTGTGTGTTCCAGGCCCTCTAGAGTCTCTCAGAAGCCTAGGCTTGGGCTAGACCAAGCCAAGATACCACCAGATGCACACATCGTGCAGTAGGCCACACTTGAGCCTAACATTAAGTCGAGTCTCCTCCAACCACAGTGGCTTCCTACTCAGCTCGAGAGGAAGAAGACCTGGACCTAGAAGAAGGATTTACTTGTCGAGACCTCCAGGATCCCCCTCCTGATTGGCCGGATGATTATTTCATCTACAACAGAAGAGAAGAAGACAACCTTCTCCCTCACATCAGAGGATCAGCATATTGGAGAGAGGACTGCCTCAGAGCAGGCTATTGGGTCAGATACTTCAACGGAAGAAGAGGTGCAGTAGAATTTGACCAGGAAGAGAATAGGTGGTTCCCCCTATTCTTCATCGATGGAAACACATACACATCAGAACCACTCGCCCTCACAAGAGAACAGGAACAGGCTGTAGGCCTAGGACACCTCCAACCAGGAGATCCACGACAAGAACTTGACACAGACACTTCAGGATCATTCCAGTCCCCCCCCAGTGAACCCCCTATGCTCCTAGGCGTTGTAGGAGAACCTATCCCACCAGAAGAACAGTCCCCCATCACACTCCTCGTCCCCTCGCACCCTATTGAACAACCCCCTGCCGCTTTACACCCCCTCCCATCCATTATGGCAAATATTGGCCCCCAGCAACAACAACAGCAACAGCAAGCAGCCCAACAAGCCACACCAGCTGCCCCTGCCCCTGCACAAGGTGGAGGAGGCAGACCAATTGGCAATCCCCCAGCTATTTTCACTGGGGATCACACCAAGGCCAAGACCTTTGTCAGAGAGTTCAACATCTACACCAGACTGAATGAAGGAACAGAAATCATGGCTAATCCCATGAGAAAGACTCTCCTCGCACTCAGCTTTATCAGAGGAGAGTTAGTTGAAGACTGGGTCGACCTTATGCACATCTGGATTGAAACACAGAGTGCCCCAGACGATCCAAACACGAACCATGTCCAACTCCCCTCTACCAGCAATGACTACTGGCTCCACTACATCACTGAATTCAACCAGCACTTCCAGGATTCAGCAGAGAAGCAGAATGCGATTGCAGTGCTAAGGAGCCTTAGAATGGAAGGAAGGGATCTCGATTCCTATCTTGCTAAGTTCTGCACACTAGCAGCAAAGGCCAGCTATGGACTTAATGAAGAAGGGACCCTGGAGATCCTAAGGGCTGGACTCCCTGATGAACTGGGAAAGGAAATCATAAAGAAACAGAACCCCCAGTCCTGGGATGAATGGGTGGCAGCCGCGCATCAGGAACATGACATCTGGCTCTGCCTCAAAATCCTATGCCCAGCATGGAAGAGCAAGAACTCAGGACGCTCTTGCTTCAGAAAGCCAGAAGGAGAGTGGCATCACACCTTTGGGATGAAGCCCAAACCATTCATACCCCAGCACCAGAGCCGAAACAATGCAGTAGTCCCCATGGATGTTGATCGCATTGGCAGGACCCTAATGGACGATGAAAAGCAACGACTCATGAGGGAAGGCAAGTGCTTCCAGTGCAAAGGCAAGGGACACATGTCCAAGGGGTGCCCCTCTCGCACTGGACCCACCTCTGCACCCACTAGAGGAACCAACCGCTCCCAATTGTCCTCCGGACCCCCTGCATACATCAGAACTGCTGAGAAAGAAGAACCGAAGCAGGAGAAGGAAGCGAGGCTAGGAGTTGACAAGGTTATCGATTCAATCAACACTATGACTGCCAAAGAGAAAGAGGAGTTCTTGGAGAAGGCATTCGCCCAGAAGGGTTTTTAGGATGCTCTACCCCATCAGCCTGGGTACAAGCACTTTGAGTGGACACTGTATTTGTATCACGACAGAGATCTATGGCAATCCCAGTTATTTTACGATCCACACACTCAATGGCTGAAGATAGAATCCTCATTGACTCTGGAGCTACCTCAAATTGTCTGGACAGGAAGACCGCATTGAGGATGCGCTTCCCTCTCAAGCGATTGGAACAGCCCAAACCAATCAAAAACGTAGATGGGACCCCTAACAAGGCTGGATGAATTACCCATTACTCAGACCTCTTGGTCCACCTTCAAGGGAAGGAAGAGCTCATGCACTTCTATATCACAAACCTAGGGGAGGATAGAATGATCCTTGGCTTCCCCTGGTTCGAAGCATTCAACCCAGCAGTAAATTGGACAAAGGGGACAATGGAAGGACTCCCCATTCACATCATAATGGAGAAAGCAGCAGCACAAATGCCTCTGTCAGCTACCAAGAAAGCTGGAAGACGCACAGCCTACCCCCTCCAAAAGGGTGAACAGATCTTCGCCTGTGTCATTCCCCCTGAGTTCATCTGAAAGACCACCATCGCCACTGAAATAGCGGTGAAAGAAGCAGCCAAAAGGGAGAAGAAGACTTGGCAACAACTGGTCCCTGACGCGTACCACAGACACCAGAAAATATTTAGTGAAGAAGAGGCCCGATGCTTCCCCCCATCTCGCTCCTGTGACCATGCAATAAATCTTACAAAGGATGCACCAAAGACACTCAACTGTCGAACCTATCCCCTCACCCTGAAGGAACAAGATGCAGTGGATGATTATGTGGATGACCAGGTCAAAAAGGGGTACATATCCCCTTCAGACTCTCCCTATGCATGTCAGATCTTCTTCGTGATCAAGAAGGATGGCTCCTTCCGCCCTGTACAAGATTTCCATCGCCTTAACACCTATACCATCCCAGACCGATACCCCATTCCAAACTTAGAAGACCTGACCCGTTGCCTGGCAGGAGCCCGGCTCTTCACAGCCCTAGATGTGAGGGCAGGCTACAACAACATCCGCATTAGAGAGGGAGATCAGTGGAAGGCCACATTCAAGACCCCTGCTACGTGAACTAAGCCCCCAGGACACTGGGAGCCGAATGTGATGCCCTTTGGGCTATGCAATGCGCCAGCAACGTTCCAGAAGTTCATAAATGAGGTTCTCAAGGACCTCATTGCCACAGGCATGGTGCTATGCTACCTCGATGACATCCTGATTGCCACTACCAATGATATCCCCCTGCACCGACAGATAGTGCACCAAGTATTGGAATGGCTCATGGCAAATGACCTATACCTAAAGCCGGAAAAGTGCACCTTTGAACAAACCCAGGTGGCCTATCTCAGACTCATCATCGGAGATGGAAAGGTTCTCATGGACCCTGCAAAAGTGGAGGCAGTCTGCACCTGGCCTCCCCCTAAAAATGTGCATGAACTCCGTGTCTTCCTAGGCCTCATTGGATGGCTTCACCCATTCCTGAAAGGCTTTGCACACAAAGCACGACCACTTCATACACTTACAAAGAAAGGGGAACCCTGGAATTGGACAGAGGAATGCCAGATAGCCTTTGAAGCCCTAAAAGACCTCGCCACTTTGGGCCCAGCCCTCAGACAACCTGACTTTGAAGCCCCATTCGAAGTAGAAGTAGACGCCTCCAATTTTGCCACAGGAGCGGCCCTGTTTCAAAAGGACATGAGGGGAAAGCCACAACCAGTGGCCTTTATCTCGCAAACTCTAAACCAAGCAGAAAGGGGCTACAATATCTTCGATAAGGAGCTCCTAGCAGTCATGAGGGTGCTCCGTCACTGGAGACATTACCTAGCAGGAGCCAAGCACAAAGTTATCGTACACACCGACCATGCAAACCTCCTATACTTCCAAGACTCCCACAAGATCAACCGACGCCTTGGGCACTATGTGCTGGAGCTGGAAGAGTTTGACCTAGCTTTGAAACATTGCCCTGGGGCAGAGAACAAGGTGGCTGATGCCCTATCTCGACGCCCTGACTATGACAAGGGAGAAGGAGATAATATGGATGTAACTGTCCTGCCAGCCTCCCTATTCGTCTGCATAACCATCACAGACACACCCACTAGCGCTAGTGCTTCAAAGTCCGGTCCGGTCTGGTTATTTTTCCTTTTTTGGCATAACCGGGACCAGGACCGGTCCAAGAATTCAAGAAAATTTGCTGTGACCGGACTGGACCGCATAGAACCGGTTATATGCGGTCCGGTCCAGTCTTGTAACTGGTTGAGACTGGTTTTTTCTAGTAGCCTCACATAACTGGTTAGGACTGGTCTGGATGCGGTTTGGACCGGTCTTTAGTGCATACCCTTGTGCATTTATTCTCTCATTCTCACAAATTGAAGTTAAATCATTTTCATACAAATATAATCTAGTACACATGCTACACTAGAGTAATCTATTTAATGTAATATAGTTGATGAAACAACATGTAAGCGAGAGGGGGATCAGGGTGGTGATGCGTGCCTTGGCATGCACGCTGCACCCGTGCGCATGGACTCGCTGGCCGGACAGGGTGGTGACGGTGGAGACGTGTGCCTCAGCATGCGCGCTGTGCCCATGCGCATGTCACAGGCCAGACGGGGTGACGGTGGTGGTGATGCACGCCTTGGCATGCACGCTGTGCCCATGCGCGTCGCAGGCCGGATGGGGTGGTGATGGTGGAGACGCGTGCCTCGGCATGCGCGCTGCACCTGTGCGCATGTCGCAGGCCAGACGGGGTGATGGTGGTGGTGATGCACGCCTCAGCATGCGCACTGCGCCCATGAGCGTCGTGTTACGATCTCTGGTACGCTTACTACGGCCCGGACTATCTATTTTTACCTACCATGACTCCTGCGATGACTGATGTGATCCGGCTTGGCAGCGCAGCCTGTGACCAGACTGCGCTCATACGATACTGCCTCGCGTTACTCGTGACTGATACTGATACGGCACAGCCCTCTGCTGTGCGCTCTACTTACGCCATTGGCTGATCCTTACGATGACTCACAGATGTGACCCTATGTCACATCTAAGCTGTACTGCATCGCCGTTTGTGACTCAGATAGCAGTAGCACGTGACCTCTCCTGTAAAGCCTATATAAGGGCTCTAGTTTACGCCAGTCAAGCCTCAAGCTTGACTTAGTTTCACAATCGATTCTAGTCTCGAAACCCTTATCCCTGCTTCCTCTCTCAGACGTGGTCTAGCCCTCTGAGAACAGTAAGAACTCGCTTCGTCTCTCACGCCTCTCTGAGTCGCTGTAAAGACTCAGCTCTGGAACACGTCCCTAGATATCACCCTTATCTAGACGCCTACCTACTTCGCGTTTACTCGAAGTCACTCGCTATCCCTGCGGTCACGTGGGAAGGATCACGTTACCTTCGTGCTCAAGCAACTCGCACTCAGTCACTCGCGCATAGGCACGTGCTCTCGCACCACACTCACGTGACACGTCTCGCACACAGTCTCGCCTCGCACAAGTCGTGCTACCGGCCCGTCGAGCCGTAACATAAGTCAAGCTTCTTTCACCATTGTGGATGGTGCGCCACCACATCAGAACTCACCTGAAAGAAGATTATCCTAGACCACCTACGATCCGCACGTTCTGGATACTAGCCGCCGCCGACGCAGTAGAATTCGTCCCAGGGACAACGAAACACGAAACTCGTCAAGAAAGACACGTGGGCTTACACGCATATTTCTGCAGAAGCCAGTACTGCCCATATCACGGCACACAGTAAAAAGACTATACCTGGTATAGCAAGGAAGCCTGCACACTTCGCAGCAACACTGGAAGTCAACACATACGACGAATACCTCCGTCGCCTAGGACACCTCTACGAACACAAATTCGTCCTCGATAGCTGGGGTCAACAAATCGACCAAGCAGCAGACCAACACGAACTAATCTGCCCCGTCACCTGTGTGACAAGACCCACAGAACTCCACCGATCCCTCCAGATCGAAGTAATAGTCTTCGACCAGGTATACAAAGAGTGGCACGACGAGTTTGTAGCCCTTGAAGCAGCACTCGCCCTCTTACTTCTCATCCAACGCTCTGGAGAGACAGCGCAGGACCCATAGGTATCGCACACCAGCAGAAGTCGACCCTGACCAACTAGCAGAGGCTCTTGCCTGGACGGAAAGACAACTCGTCCGAGCACAGAACGACGTAGAAACTCACGCACGCGTCTGTCAGTACACGTGCGTAGGGGAGTATAGTGACGTCCACATACTCCTGGATCGCATCCTCCTAGAAATCCACGCCTTCGCATTAGAACTAGAACACATCATCAACGCCTACTTCGAGGCAGCAGGTTTCCCCTTGTAAAAGGAAGAAGTAACCCTGGAGATAATCAGAGCGGATATCCGCGCAGACGCACTCACCAGAGTTCCCGTTAGAACCCAGAACGACCTCCCAGATTACATCAAAGGCGAAGCCTATTGGCGACGCAATCAGCAAAACACCCACTGGTGCTACCACATCCGACTCTACACCGCGGTAGGGATCGTCGAGAGACCCATCGAATATATCAACGACGACTGGTACATCCTCGACTACAATCAAGGAAGTTACGTCACCAGTCTCGCAGGACTACTTGACAAAGAAAACGTCAACGAAACAGGACTAGGCCACAGCTCTCTTAGGCCAGAGTCACCAGACGCAATCGAGGTAGATCCCCCTAGCACTAACGCGTCCTCCTTCCAAAGCGCAGACGAAGGAGAAGAACCTACGCCGGGACCAGCCCTACAGCCCATCACACCCCTAGAAGAGTTCCTCAGCACAGGACTCCAA
>QLOS01010388.1:0-18597 GCA_003313725.1 Russula sp. MG48
TTGGAGTATGAACCGCGGTGGATCAATTGTCTCTACCTCGAGCGCCAAAAGCCTATTACGGGGATCTGCGTGAAAGAGGCCAGGGAAGGAGGAGTCAGAAGGGTTGGAAGGTAGCGTGTTCACGCAGAGGTATTCTCTTCGGTATGAATCACGGTCACCAAGGGTAGGAATGTCCAGAACAAAGTCGTATGAACGCAACGGTGAGTCGTCAAGAGTGTCAGGTAAAGTCACGACCCGGAGATGCATTACTTCAAGTTGCTCTGGATCATAAATACGGTATAGGAATACGACTTTGGTTCTGTCAAGGAAGGAGCAGTCAACAATATGTTGAAAACAAGGCTAGGAAGGCAATATATTGTTAGTTAGTTCGACCCTAGAGCAAGAAAATGAAGGGAAATATTACAATTTTTGCTAACTGTTCTCCAGTCTTCCAGTTCAACACCAGAATGTGAGACTCTAGATCATAGGTTGAATACGCTAGGAGATCATCGTAGATACACAAAGAAGAAATCTCGTAGTATCCGGAGGTACCGCTAGGATGGATGGAACAGGGAGTGTTTGTCAGAGGATGAATTCCTCCTGTTGAGAGAGTCCGAACGTGGATGTTTGGTAGACTAAAGGAGGCACTGCCAACTGAGCGTGAGAATAAGAGAGTTTAGAGTTGAGAACTGACGATGAGAAAATGAGGAGATCCTGAGAGTCGTCTACACTAATGCACTCTACATGCGCGAATTCCAAATGCAGATGCCATTGCTGCTCTTGGATGCCACGCAATTCAGAAGGAAGTCGCAAGAGCAGGAGCATGACGCGATCCCCAAATTGATTGCTTCGGAACACCATCAAATTTCCAGATACAGCCGCGGGGTGTGATGACATCTCCGAGTAAGGAAAGTGAACTGGTCGAGACCACACTGAATTCTTCCAGGAGGTCTGAGAGTTCCGTAATCTCTTGAGCCGCTCCGTTATGTCCATACCATTTGGTGTGCCATCGCACATTCCGGTTGCGCCTAGTTCTATGGTGTATGTGAGGGCTGACGACGAGTCCACGATGTCTTTGAGGCGGTGGCATGACTACGATGAGTTGGTCAATGACTCGGGCTCAATGCTGTGCTTGTGGACGGAGAAAATGAGGTAAGGAATTACCCTTACCCTTCGACAGACGATTAGAGTGCTGTAATCAGTGTTCTCCAATATGATTGAAACGAGCTCATCCGGAAGAGAGAGGATGTTGAGAGATCGTGACATAATGTATGGATGGAACACTCTGCTGCAAGCTTCAACTTGAAAGGTTGACTGAGCCCAGTAACTTGAACGTAGACGACCGTGACTCGGACTCCGAACTTCTTGAAGGTCTTTTGGTCACGTGCAGAAGCTCGTCGCGCGAGCGCAGCTTCTTCCCACGCGGTTCTGCCAGTGAGGCGGAATGCCGTGTCTCGTTCTCTGCTCAATTGCTTATGACAGCACTGCCCGCCGAGGCGCTTCCGGTGGACGTCAAGTCCACATCCACGGTCTTAACTCCTCATTACTACAAGGAAACTGTATCTCATACTCTCAGGCTGGAAGTTCTTCCCTTGCAGTCACTTACTACGTGGACGCCTTCAGGTCCTCCATCCTCTATGAGGGATCAGCAAATAATCTGATATCAACACTGACGTGAGTCTCGTCGTGCTCTTCGTATATCTAAAGCAGCTGCACGACCTAGAATGGGAGAATCTCGTCAGGGACACCAAGATTTTGGCTCAGAAATCAGAAATCTACGATGGGGTATTTCTAGCCGACAACAAGGGCTCATCTAACTTCGATGACTTACATTCTATTGTATCAGCTTTAAGGGTACCGCCCCCGAATTCGCCTTGTATACGCGTAGTCGGGCTTCATTGTGTTTTTTTTTTTACGATTCCATTAACGTGTGCCTAGGCTACAGCACCCTATGTAGCACGATTAAAATTGAGTAATGTAACCTTTCAATGTCCATTCCGTCCGTCCGATCCGCCTCTTAAATATTTGTTCCCCCGGCTTGTAAACGCCAGCCTCGGGTTATAAGTACCAGGGGTGATGGTACCATATACACAAACAAATCATATTGCTGCAGGAGGCGATGTACTTGCTGGGGTGATGATTCTCGACGTGACGTGACCAATTAAATCATGATGATAATCAGCTAGCTGTCATTAATACATGTAGGTCAGACTGAGCAAACGTTTCTGCGAGATTGCAATCAATCGTCATGGAACGTGTACATGAACTTCAGATATATTACGTCGCTCAGTATCGCTTGTCTAGTCTGAGGTCACTTTCTGTCCTATCTGTTCTCAGGGCATGCGAGTAGACGCAAGAGGCGCCTCCACCATAAGGACAGCCTTACATACGTCACCGTGCCACAGTGCTATCTACTACTCGTGGGGCTTTTCTAGAGGTAGCTATATTGGATGGTAAAATATTCTCGCTATCTTGTAATCGTTTTCGTTATCCCATGAACTTTCAAACTAGTGGAGTACTAGTAAGCACATGATGTACACCGTACTCTCGGGAATACACTGACCTCGAGTAGCACCACTACGTCTTCGCCGAGTATGAATCTGATAACCTCGGACTGAAGTCCATTTGGGAGTGGTATGTCCTTTGGAGCGTATCGAATATCTGTGTCTGACAGTGTGCCAGCATTGGGTACTAGTAGTTGCACTACGGCCACATCGGAGTGACGTGACCCTTCTCCTATTACTGTACCCTCTGTGCAAGCAAGGTGGGCGTCGTGCGTGGCCAGGATGCGAGCGATCCGCCCTGGGTGATAGTCCATGATATGCAGCTTCTTATGGTCTCGAAACACGAATGACTCGATCAGAGCATGCATGCCACACGTTATCACTGGCATGTGGTAGGAATATCTATCCCTAGATGCATCAGGTAGATTTACGATGTGCGTGTTCCTTTGACCCCATGCTTCCCATGGCACCGAGACGGTGTCGGCATCCGATGGGTGTGTTGCGATGTAGGATAAGAGTGTGGCCTGCGTCACGTGGAGTGCTTGGAATATGAACCGCGGTGGATCAACCCTCACTACCTCGAGCGTTAAAAGCCTATTACGGGGGTCTGCGTGAAAGAGGCCAGGGAAGGAGTCAGAAGGGTTGGAAGGTAGCGTGTTCACGCAGAGGTATTCTCTATGGTGGAAACCAAGAGTAGGAATGTCCAGGACAAAGTCATATGAACGCAACGGTGAGTCGTCAGGAGTGTCAGGTAAAGTCACGACCCGGAGAAGCATCACAGGTTTTGGATCATAAATTCGATGTGGGAATACGATTTTGGTTCTGTCAAGGAAGGAGAAGTAAGCGATGTCTTGAAAACACGGCTAGGAGGGGAATATAACATTAGCTAATTCAACCTTGGAGTAAGAAAACCTTACAATCTTTGCTATCTGTTCTCCAGTCTTCCAGTTCAACACCAGAATGTGAGGTTTTGACTCATGGGTTGAACACGCCAGGAGGTCATCGTAGATGCGCATAGAAAAAATCCCATATAGGGGGATCCCACTAGGGTGAATGAAACTGGGAGTGTTTGCCAGAGGATGAATTCTTCCTGTAGAGAGGGTCCAAACGTGGATATTTGGCAGACTAGAGGAGGCATTGCCAACTAAGCGTTCGAATAAGAGAACTCAAGATTGAAGACTGACGATGAGAAAATGAGGAGATCCTGAGAGTCGTCTGCAGTAATGCACTCTACACGCGTAACTTCCAAATGCAGATACCATTGCTGCTCTGGGATGCCACGTAATTCAGAAGGAAATCGCAACAGCACGAGTGTGACTCCATTGGCAACAAATCTGGTGCTTAGGAAAACCATCAAATTTCCAGATACCGCCGCGAGGTCCTTTGGTTCAGGGAAAGGAAAGTGATCTGGTTGAGACCACACGGAATTCTTCCACAAGGTCAGAGAGTTCCGTAATCTCTTGAGCCGCTCCGCTGGTCCCACACCATTTGGTGTGCCATCGCACATCCCGGTTGCGCCTAGTTCTATGGTATATGTGAGGGCTGACGATGAGTCCACGATGTATTTGAGGCGGTGACATGACTACGATGAGTTGATCAATGCTGTACCAGTGGACGGAAAAAACGAAGAATTACCCTTACCCTTCGACAGGCGATTAGAGCGCTGTAATCAGTGTTCTCCAATATGACTGAAATGAGCTCATCTGGAAGAGAGAGAACGTTGAGAGATCGTGACATGATGTATGGATGGAACACTTTGCGGCTGCAAGATTCAAGGGTTGACTGAGTCCAGTAATTTCACCAGTAAGATCGACGACTCGGACTCGGAACCACAGGGCACCGCAGGGGTCACTACATCGTTACTGTAATTCGGCCCGGGCCGTAGTCAGCTGACGACTGTATTTCAACTCTTTCCGAGTCTTTCCGCTTGTGACATGTCTCGCTTATAATTAGTTAATGTCATTGATACAGTACATATACTGTACTACAGTAGTATGTCGGACTGAGCGAAAGATACTCGGTAATTACCATAATGTGAATATGAATTTCAGATATATTGCGTCGCAGTGTCGGCTTGTCTCGAACTCTGAGGTCGCTTTCCGACTTGTCTGTTCTCAGGGTATGCGAGCAGATGCAACAGAGGCGCCTCCACCATAGGCACAGCCTTGGTACAATACATATGCCACCATGCCTCAGTGCTGTCTTTGCAAAGTACTGCTCGTGAGGCCTTTCTACAGGTAGCTAGATTGGGTGGTAAAAAATACTCTCTATCCTGTGGCCGTTTTCGTTATCCCAGGCCAGTGAATACTAGTGGAGTGTAAGCACATGTACACCGTACTCTCGGAAATATACTGACCTCGAGTAGCACCACTACGTCTTCGCCAAGTACGCATCTGATATTCTCGGATTGAAGTCCGTCTGGAAGTGGTATGTCCTTCGGAGCGTATCGAATATCTATGTCTGACGCTGTGCCAGTATTGGGTCGTTGCACTACAGTCACATCATCGGAGTGACGCGACCCTCCTCCTGATATTGTTCCCCTTGTACAAGCAAGGTGGGCGTCGTGCGTGGCCAGGATGCGAGTGATCCGTCCTGGGTGATAATCCATGATATGCAGTTTCTTATGGTCTCGAAACACGACCGACTCGATCAGAGCATGCATGCCACACGTTATCATGTGGTGGAAATTTCCAGATGCATCGGGTGGATTTACGATGTGCGTGTTCCCTAGACCCCAGGCTTCCCATGGCACCGAGACAGTGTCGGCATCCGATGGGTGTGTTGCGATGTAGGATAAGAGTGTGGCATGTGTCACGTAGAGTGCTTGGAGTATGAACCGCGGTGGATCAATTGTCTCTACCTCGAGCGCCAAAAGCCTATTACGGGGGTCTGCATGAAAGAGGCCAGGGAAGGAGGAGCCAGAAGGGTTGGAAGGTAGCGTGTTCACGCAGAGGTATTCTCTTCGGTATGAACCACGGTCACCAAGGGTAGGAATGTCCAGAACAAAGTCGTATGAACGCAACGGTGAGTCGTCAGGAGTGTCAGGTAAAGTCATGACCCGGAGATGCATTACTTGCTCTGGATCATAAATACGGTATGGGAATACGATTTTGGTTTTGTCAAGGAAGGAGCAGTCAACAATGTGTTGAAAACAAGGCTAAGAAGACAATATATTATTAGTTAATTCGACCCTAGAGCAAGAAAATGAGGGGAAATATTACAATCTTTGCTAACTGTTCTCCAGTCTTCCAGTTCAACACCAGAATGTGAGGCACTGGTTCATAGGTTGAACACGCTAGGAGATCATCGTAGGTGCACAAAGAAGAAATCCCGTAGTGTGCGGAGGTATCGCCAAGGTGGATGGAACCGGGAGTGTTTGTCAGAGGATGAATTCCTCCTGTTGAGAGTGCTCGAATGTGGATGTTTGGTAGACTAAAGGAGGCACTGTCAACTGAGCGTGCGAATAAGAGAATCTAGTTGAGAACTGACGATGAGAAAATGAGGAGATCCTGAGAGTCGTCTACACTAATGCACTCTACATGTGCAAATTCCAAATGCAGATGCCATTGCTGCTCTTGGATGCCACGCAATTCAGAAGGAAGTCGCAAGAGCAGGAGCATGACGCGATCCCCAAATTGATTGCTTCGGAACACCATCAAATTTCCAGATACAGCCTCGGGGTACGGCGACACCTCCGAGTAAGGAAAGTGATCTGGTCGAGACCACACTGAATCCTTCCAGGAGGTCTGAGAGTTCCGTAATCTCTTGAGCCGCTCCGTTATGTCCATACCATTTGGTGTGCCATCGCACATTCCGGTTGCGCCTAGTTCTATGGTGTATGTAAGGCCTGACGATGAGTCCACGATGTCTTTGAGGCGGTGGCATGACTACGATGAGTTGGTCAATGACTCGGGCTCAATGCTGTGCTTGTGGACGGAGAAAATGAGGTAAGGGATTACCCTTACCCTTCGACAGGCGATTAGAGTGCTGTAATCAGCGTTCTCCAATATGATTGAAATGAGCTCATCTGGAAGAGAGAGAACGTTGAGAGATCGTGACATAATGTATGGATGGAACACTCTGCTGCAAGCTTCAAGGGTTGACTGAGCCCAGTAACGTACCAAGTATGACGACTCCGAGTAAGAACTTATTCAGCTGAACGCCGCGAGCCTGAGAGCACTTGCTCTCCATTGGTCACGTGCAGAAGTTCATCGTCATCGTCTGGCCGACGCAGTCCGTGCTCCACCATTCTCAGGCTTCCCATCTGGTCCTGAGGTGGAATGCCGTGTCTCGTTCTCTGCTCCATTGCTTATGACAGCACTGCCCGACTCGGAGGCGCTTCCGGTCACGGAGGACATCAACTGAAGCCCACATCCACAGGCTTAACTCCGCTGAGTCTCCGCATTACAGCGGAACGATATCTCATAGTCCGGAAATTCTTCCCTTGCAGTCACTTACTACGTGGACGCCTTCAGGTCCTCCGTTCTCTACGGGGGATCATCAAATAATCTGATATTAACACTCGCGTGAGTCGCGTCACGCTCTTCGTATACTAGTATCTAAAGCAGTTGCACAACATAGAATGGGAGAATCTCGTCAGGGACACCACGATTTTGGCTCAGAACTCAGACATCTACGACGGGGCATTTCTAGTCGATAATCTAACCTCGACGACTTACATTCTATTGTATCTGCTCCAAGGGTGCCGCCCCCGAATTCGCCTTGTATACGCGTAGTCGGGCTTCATTGCGTTTTTATTTTTTTCGATTCCATTAACGTGTGCCTAGGCTACAGCACCCTATGCCTATGTAGCACGATTACAATTGAGTAATGTAATCTTCCCATGTCCATTCCGTCCGTCTGGTCCTCCTCTTGAATATTTGTTCCCCCGACTTGTAAACGCCAGCCTCGGGTTATAAGTACCAGGGGTGATGGTACTATATACACAAACAAACCATATTGTTGTAGGAGGCGATGTACTTGCTGGGGTGATGATTCTCGACGTGACGTGACCAATTAAATGATAATCAGACGAGCAAACGTTTCTGCGAAATTACAATCAATCGTTATGGGACATGGAATACGTGAACTTCAGATATATTACGTCGCTCAGTATCGCTTGTCTAGTCCGAGATCACTTTCCGTCCTGTCTGTTCTCAGGGCATGCGAGCAGACGCAACAGAGGCACCTCTACCATAAGGACAGCCCTACATACGTCACTGTGCCTCAGTGCTGTCTACTACTCGTGAGGCCTTTCTAGAGGTAGCTATATTGGATGGTAAAATATTCTCGCTATCTTGTTACCGTTTTCGTTATCCCATGAACTTTCAAACTAGTGGGGTGTAAGCACATGATGTACACCGTACTCTCGGGAGTACACCGACCTCGAGTAGCACCACTACGTCTTCGCCAAGTACGCATCTGATATTCTCGGAATGAAGTCCGAGTCCATCTGGGAGTGGTATGTCCTTTGGAGCGTATCGAATATCTGTGTCTGACAGTGTGCCAGCATTGGGTAGTTGTATTACGGTCATATCGGAGTGACGTGACCCTTCTCCTGTTATTGCTCCCTCTGTGCAAGCAAGGTCGTCGTGCGTGGCCGAGATGTGAGCGATCCGTCCTGGGTGATAATCCATGATATGCAGTTTCTTATGGTCTCGAAAAACGCCTGACTCGATCAAAGCATGCATGCCACATGTCATCACTGGCCTGTGGAGGGAATATCTAGCTGCATCGGGTAGATTTACGATGTGCGTGTTCCTTGGACCCCATGCTTCCCATGGTACCGAGACGGTGTTGGCGTCTGATGGGTGTGTTGCGATGTAGGATAAGAGTGTGGCCTGCGTCACGTGGAGTGCTTGGAATATGCGCCGCGGTAGATCAATCACCACTACCTCGAGCGCCAAAAGCCTATTACGAGGGTCTGCGTGAAAGAGGCCAGGGAAGGAGGAGTCAGAAGAGTTGGAAGGTAGCGGGTTCACGCAGAGACTGAGGTGTTCTCTATGGTGGTAACCAAGCGTAGGAATGTCCAGCCTGAGGACGAAGTCGTATGAACGCAACGGTGAGCCGTCGGGAGTGTCAGGGAAAGTCACGACCCGGAGATGCATTACTGGTTTTGGATCATAAACATGATATGGGAATACGATTTTGGTTCTGTCGAGGAAGGTGCAGTAAACGAGGTTTTGAAAACACGGCTAGGAGGGGAATATAACATTAGTCAATTCAACCTTGGAGCAAGAAAACGAGGGGAAATCTTACTATCTTTGCTATCTGTTCTCCGGTCTTCCAGTTCAACACCAGAATGTGAGGCTCTTCCTCAAGGGTTGAACACGCCAGGAGATTATCGTAGATGCACAAAGAAGAAATCCCATGTTCTAGGGGGATCCCACTAGGATGCATGAAACCGGGAGTGTTTGTCAGAGGATGAATTCCTCCTGTAGAGAGGGTCCAAATGTGGATATCTGCCTGACTAGAGGAGGCATCGCCAACTAAGCGTGCGAAAAAGAGTGTTCAAGATTGAGGACTGACGATGAGAAAATGAGAAGATCCTGAGAGTCGTCTGCAGTAATGCACTCTACACGCGTAACTCCCAAATGCAGATACCATTGCTGCTCTGGGATGCCACGTAGTTCAGAAGGAAATCGCAACACCACGAGCGTGACGCCATTGGCAACAGATATGGTGCTTAGGAAAACCATCAAATTTCCAGATACAGCCGCGAGGTCCTTTTGCTCAGAGTAAGGAAAGTGATCTGGTTGAGACCACACGGAATTCTTCCACAAGGTCAGAGAGTTCCGTAATCTCTTGAGCCGCTCCGCTGATCCCACGCCATTTGGTGTGCCATCGCACATTCCGGTTGCGCCTAGTTCTATGGTATATGTGAGGGCTGACGATGAGTCCACGATGTATTTGAGGCGGTGACATGACTACGATGAGTTGATCAATGCTGTACCAGTGGACAGAGAAAATGGAATTACCCTTACCCTTCGACAGGCGATTAGAGTGCTGTAATCAGTGTTCTCCAATATGACTGAAATGAGCTCATCTGGAAGAGAGAGAACGTTGAGAGATCGTGACATAATGTATGGATGGAACACTCTCAGGCGGCTGCGGCTGCAAGCTTCAAGGGTTATTGAGTAACGTACCAAGTACGACTAGTACTATTAGGAAG
The DNA here is from genome assembly GCA_003313725.1 of Russula sp. MG48. Classification (NCBI taxonomy): domain Eukaryota; kingdom Fungi; phylum Basidiomycota; class Agaricomycetes; order Russulales; family Russulaceae; genus Russula; species Russula sp. MG48. Next base: position 9,655 of record QLOS01010388.1, read on the forward strand.
ACTCTCGGAACCACAGCAGTCGGAGTTCGGCCCGGCGGGCCGTAGTCAGCTCACTGGCAATGGCAGCCAGTAGATCTCCTACTTTCTTTCAGCCGAAGCGGTAAGTTAGAAAACATGCGGTGGGGTGTCGGTGAGAGAAAACTGTGTCTTCAGTCAGGAAAATCCCAGGGTTTTTACGGGCAACAGTTGACCGCTCCCCGACCACCCTTTGACTATTGAATGATCACACGTCGGCTGTGGCAAACTGGCAATGCCACCATATCCCGTTCAACTTAATTTATTTTTTTCTTACTGGGCTCCCACTGACGAGCTCAAAATCCATAGACACAGTCTCTGTCTCTGCGCTCAAGAGGATGGAGGAGTTTCCCCGCTGTGCAGTACGCGTTGACATGGTGTCCGTGACTTTTCTGGGGAAATCAGGGCTGCCTCCACTGCTGCCTCCTTGACAGAGACTATCCATGATACTGTTGAAAATTAACCATCGCAGTGCCATGCTCAATAAGAACATCACTCATCATGACACGAAAAAATGTCTACATATGTACGAATGAGTCTGACCTCCCTGCCTTACAATTCGACCCATTCACAATTCAGATTTCGCTAAGTGGTGCAGTATCAAAAAATGCCCCTCTTAGCCCGCACATAATGTTGTGTGTGTCGTCTCCCGTCGTGGAGGCCATGTTCGGCACGTCGTCATCCTAGCATGCCAGCAGCATGCAGTCGTGGCGACTCAGGGGTGTGGTGCCGTCGTTGCAGTGCACCCGCGCACGCCATCACCACCGTCGTCGTGCGGGATCGGTCACCTTGTCTTTTGTGGGGGCGTGATGCTGTTGCATGGCAACACCGGTGTGCGCCTAAGAACCTAAATGTACTCAGGATCGAACCGGTTAACTACACAAACCCTGACGCCCTGTCAAACCAATCTCCTCAGGACGTGCTTGTGTTCCGGGCCACTAGTTCCCGCGCTTTCTATTGCATCGTCGCCTATTCTTGCGCAGTCCTTCCATCCCATACAGGCCCCGCATTCGTTCGAGCATCCTCATGTTTCTTCACATCCGATTAGTCGGTGGCTTCGGCACTACTACTGATGCTGGACAATAGGGGTGTGCGCTCGGCCGAGGGTAAGCCAGGAAGAACATTTCTCTGCGAGTCGAATATGGACCAAGATAGTCCAAGATGGGCATTGGGAAGGTGACAATGCCACGGTCTGGAGACAGGATTTCTCTAAGCTGGGAAATATTTTGTCAAACATCAAGTCGATTGTTCTGGGGTCTGGGAAGGGTACAGTACTCGCGTGATAATGCGCTACGAACTCTTCTGTGAAAGTAGGGTTGGAGGCATGAGGTACAAATCAAGAAGATCAGGAGAACAACTCAAACTACGGAAGTTCAATAAAGTTGCGGATGTCATCAACGGGACAGCCTGGGGAAACCATATAGCCCAATCCTACTATCAGGTGGAAGCCGGCGCAGTGGGATTAAGTTCTAGGTACTTCTTGCTATCGACGAATTCCCTGACGAAGGTGATCTTGTGTGCATCAGATCCTTTGCCAAATTGGAAAAAATAGACCACTTCAAGGTCGAGGGTATCAATCTTCCCCTAAGCGTAGACAAACTTAGTGGTATCGTTTACCAATACTAAGAGAGCGCGGCATACATGGAGCCAAGTCTTCCCCAACCCATCGTCGACGCTGTAGACGGTGAACTTTCAAACAAATTGGCAATTAGCACGGAACGATGTTCAGCTTGCGTTCTGAATTTTGCTCACCTGCAATGTCTTTCCATTGAGTGAGTCTTGCAGCTCCTTCAGGAAGCCAAGGTCCTCTATTTTCGTCTTGACGGGCACGCCCAGGTTAACGGGCGACGTCAGCTGAGTAAAGTTGTCCGTTGACAGCCCACTCAGCCTGTCGAGGTCGAACTCGGAGAGGTATTTCAAGTATTCTTGCACAACTCTCACCTGATGAGAGGGGAATGGGGGGAACACGTATGGTGCGAGGGACATCGTATGCTGAATCAGTGGGTGATTGGGAAGAGGGTTGCGTCTAGATGGTTCAACTTGTGCCATTATATATAGCAAGAAGTAGCTATCTGACGCGGTCGCAATAAGGCAGCCCTCAGGCCCCGTGTGTATCCAATGTACAGCCAGGCCATCGTAACTTTATCCTGCGCATTTATCCTGTGATTGTGCTCGCATCCATTTCCAGCCGGAAAATGGAAGGAACATAGTCGCCACAAATTGGGTGGTGGCCATGGAAAGGGAATAGGCTGTGTCGACCTGGTAGCGCGGCAACATACAAAGGTCTGTTGAGGCCAATGCTTTACCATCTTCGATCACATCCGAATAACCACAACCACGACCATTTTTTCTGAAGCGATGGAAGTTAACAGAGCAATCGTAGTCCTAAACCAAGCTAAGATGTATGTGCAAGGTAAACCGGCAAGGTAAACCTTGGGTTAGGTAACGCACTTCAGAAACACGTGCAGAGCAATCACCGGTGTCACGTGTTAGCATGTGGTCCCGGGAAGGCGGACCGATCTTGCCGTAACCCGAGGCACTCGGGTCCCAATTGGATGTCAAAAGTTTAGGTAAGCGGACCGTTCTACTGCCCTGTGCAGTCGGTCGTTAACGTTCAGTTGTTGACGTGTCTTTAGCCTCAAGTCAGCTCGTCAGGGCTCTACCCCGAAATCTCTTCTACCAGTAGTTTCAATTCTGGTGGCAAATTCCTACTTCGACCATGTCGTACACTGGATTCTGGGATGAGATTCGCAAGATACCGCCAGTAACCCGTTTCTTGTGCGGCTCGTCGCTGGCCGTGTCGGTCCCAGTCATGATGCAACTCCTGAACCCGAAAAAGGTCGTCTTTATGCGGGCACTGGTGACACAAAGATTTGAAGTAAGTTACGTGGCACATGCTGCACGGGCATCTAGGCTCTGACGAGACTTAGGTGTGGAGGGTCTGGTCAAGTTTCTTTCTTGGAGGTCATTGGTTTTTTTGGTTTCCCATTATCTGCGATGTTGACGCTTTGTCACAGGCTCAGGTTTAAACTATCTGTTTGAATTTGTCATGTTATAGTAAGTTCCGACATCTTCCATCACCTTATCTTCCTTCTCCGAACGGCGGCACCATTCAGTCGCTCGTCGAACTCACTCGAGCTCGACCGATATTCGCGGAGGTCCCCAGATTATGCATGGCAGCTGATCCTCGCTGCAGGAGCTATACTAGTTCGTCAATGTGTACTCCCGTACTTTGAACGTTATGGTGACACGTTTCCAGGCACTCAACCTCCCGCTTGGCTCGTTTGTGCACTCGCGCGCCCTTACCGTGTGCCTGCTTTACCTTTCTTCTGTACTTGCTCCCGCGGGCACCCAGACATCTCTCATGGGGCTCATCACCATCCCTATACAGTACCTTCCATACGCCATGATTGGTGCGCGCTTATTCGCCCCTAGCCTAACTTCTGCTCACGAAATGGGTAGGTATAGATATGATTATGGGTGGCCCCGGGTTTGCAGCCATGAGTGTGACAGGTGCCATCGTTGGGCACCTATGGTGGTGGGCAATCTATGGGGAGGACGGGCGAGGGCTCCCTGGGTTGCGCGAGTTCGGCCGCGCGCCGTCATGGGTTCGCAGTTTGGTAAGTGATGGAGCAGGGCCAAATGTTGCGGGGACTGGGGTACATGCTATCCCACCTCGAGAACAACGACAAGCACATGCCCGTACGGCAGGATACAACTGGGGCGGTGCAGGGCAGAGATTGGGATCAGAATGAGTCGATGTTTGTCGTGCTCGCCTACATACATTATGTCATCTGTACCGTGCTAGCCCTGTTGAATCTACTCCTTAACGCCGAACTGCTCCCAATATGCCTGCATGCGCTCGATGTCCTCGTGACGGCCTTTGTCTTTCAGCCAGACTATCAAATCGCGCATGCGGAGGATCGCTTGGACGCGCCCAACCCCGCCAAGCTCTGCTTCTAGCTCCTTGACGGCGCTTATTCCTTCGTGGCCGATCTCCTCGCGATCAAGTGCCAGCACGACGCCGACGACTTCTCCCCCAGCTTGGCGTATCATGTCGAGGGCACCACGGACAGCAGTTCCGGCAGTCATGACATCGTCGACGATGAGTACGCGGGTTCCGGCGACGGGAACACCGACCATGCGTCCACCTTCGCCGTGATCTTTGGCTTCCTTGCGATCGTATGCAAACCCAACGTCAATTTGATGTTGCGTATGTAAGAGAACAGCCGTGACAGCAGCGATGGAGATCCCCTTATAGGCTGGCCCAAACAGGACGTCAAATTTTGGCAGCCGCCTAGGCCCAGGGGTTGAGAGAGCCTTGGCGATGGTGTGGGCATAGGCAGTGCATAGGGAGTTGAGGAGTGGACCGGTGGAGATGAGACCAGCGTTGAAAAAATAAGGTGAAACCCTGATAAGGTAATCAATCGGGGTGCGTGCGACGCCCAGCTTAAATGAATCGTACCGTCCTGATTTGAGGGTGAACGAGCCGAACTTGAGAGCGCCTACCGTAAGCGAATCATTGACCAACTGTATTTGATAGTTCTCTAGGGAGGTCATTGCCGTAGGCTGTAGGCGATGAACTAGGCCACTAGGTCTCAATGGAACGACGGGAAGGTGAGATCCGCGCGTGGGCCGTGGGTATCTATCCGTCATTATTTTATTTACCCCAGACCCCAGATTCGGATCCCACCGGCAGGCCCTACTACTAGGGTCCCAAATACCCCGCACCCTTATTACTCCCCAAGTCTATCCCAATAGCGCATAAATCCTTGCATGGGCCTCCCCTTGACTCCCTTGTATTGAACGGATGCCGCCCACTCTCCTCTCTGCTGCATTCTTTGCCCGTATGTTACCAGCACGGGACTCACCGGATCATGAGCATGGCTTGGAACCAGACGACTCACGAGACCCAGAGAAGAAAGACCCGAGTAACTCAGGCTCGGATAAAGACCAGAACTTCAACATCGAGAATGATGACAGGGACGATCCCGACCAAGACGATCTCGATGACTTTGACGAACACGAAGATACTGTCGTGCCCGAAGGGGCGGAGGATGGTCCCCTGGATCGTCAGGGCGTGCCTCTGACGTCTACGGGGACAATGTCATCTTCCCTGAGCACTTCTCTGCGACCTTCTTTCCTTAAATGTCTCCTTAAGCTTCAAGAGCTTCTCTTCGGGTCTCAACAAGACCAGGAAGTGTTACCACCGAGCTATCGCCGTATCCCTATCATATCCGGCAGTCTCATTCCCTTTTCGATCCTTCTTCAAATCCCGGGCCTGACAGAACACTGGTATGTTCGTACATCCGGCAATCAAATCATTCAAGCGCGCAAGAACTCCGCAATTTTGATTGTCTCTTTGGCAATCTCTATGCTATTGGCTGTGGCCGCGAATATTGCTCTCATCTACCGATTCCTGGAGCGACGCGTCAAGAGAAGCACCATCATCTGTATCCTAGCACTGACTCTACATGGTGAGCTCTCTTTGTTACTAGTATGTTTCTTCATAGTACATCTTACCGGCTTCAGATATATTGAACATCGTGACCGTGGTTATCTTCGGCATAAAGCATCGTTTTAATGACAACTTCACATACGGCGAAGCGTTCTGGATGACCATATGTTCAACGATTATATCTATGATAACAAATTTCACTCTGGTCTGGGACCTCGTCAAAACGCCTAACTTCTCCGCGGCCGGTGTGTCCCTTTACTTGTTCTACTTTAATACTATGCACTTAACCCACCAAAGGCAGCGGCATAACACCCAAGCAACGCGCTCTTGTCATCATTACAATCATATTTCTGACCTATCTCGCACTGGGTGCATTAATCACTTCGCTCATGATGTCACTCACTTTCCTCGACGGCCTATTCCTCGCCCTCGTCACCACACTTACCATCGGCTTTGGTGACATCGTTCCGAAAACGACAGGTCAGCGCGTCGTAGTTTGCCTCTATGCCGTGTTTGGCATCGTTATACTCGGTGCCGGGGTGCGCCTCACGTCTGGGGCTATTTTAGAAGGGCTCGAGATCGGTTACCGCGCACGTTTGCGGGAGTACAAGAGACGTCGCCGTGAACGAAAACATGAGCGTGAGCAAGCGCGTCGCTGGCGCGCAGCTGTGGAGAAACGCCTCGTCGAACGCGGGCTCGATGTGTGGACGCATTACAAGCCGGTCCCATCGCCCGCGCTGCCGAACACGCGGCCAACCCCGATCCCGATCCGCCGAGGGACCTTCGTGACGCAGGCGATGTACTTGAATACGGAGGCGCTCCCTCCAGACGTGTTGGAATCAGCAGCACAGGAGGCTGGGGTGTTGGCCGAGAATTTTATTTGGCGCAAGTTTGGAAGGCGCGCGCGGCAACAGCAACATCACCACCCCCAGCAGCCACGGGGTGGGGAAGCTGAGCGCAGTGGGCGGGTCCCTCTCGACTTTACTTGGACTATCGACGATGGTGGCATGCATGCGGAAGAACAGCAGCGATGTCTATCGTGGTGCGGCGCGTTGTGGAAGAGGACGTACAAGGCACTGCGTCTGACAAACGCAGGTGACGATGTAGCAAGTGCCCAGCAAGAGTCAAGCGGAAAGTTGACGTACCGGGACATGGTGAATGTGCTCAAGAGAGAGGAGCGTCGATCATTGTACACTAAGGTCCGTCACCTGTTCTTCTGGGATAATACAAGGGCTAATGACACCGTGTTGGTAGATTGGACTGGCGTGTGGCTTGTTTCTCACCTTTTGGACTGTAAGTAGACTCTGGCCGCCAAGGTCACACTGTATGCTGAACTACTCTCAAGATTGGCTCTCTCATCTTTTGCTGGACGGAAGATTGGGCTTATGGCTCAGCGATGTATTTCTGTGAGCTGTACCATATCATACCATCCTACCCGACACTAACACACAACAGGTTTCATTACATTCACCACCATCGGATATGGTGACTTGGCTCCTGAAACCGCCCTGGGACGTGCCATTTTCGTCTTCTGGGCCTTATTTGGGGTTGGTGCAATGACCGTTCTTATTGCTAGTGGGTCGTCCGAATTCCGCTCCCCATTTCTGGATGGTTTAGTGTCTTTCAGTTCTTTCCGATGTCTTTTCTAGCAAGTATCACAGTGTCACACACAAGAAGACATTTGATCGTGCCGTCCGTCGGTATCGTCAAGGCCAGGGTCAAGGGATGCGAAACGAGGCTGCAGAAAGCGGCGATTCGAGCGGCAGACGACTCTCACAGCTTATGCCGGCTCTACAGGCTAACTATGCCAGAATGTCGACATCGCAGCTCGTGCAGCCCGAGTGTGCATCGCAACCCGCACTGACGCTCGCGGAAGCAGAAGAGCGCCTGCGCGCACAGATAGAGGTGCTCCCTGGGATGATCCTGAAAGAGGTGCACAGATTGCGCGACCATACGCGGTATTTCCTCATCGCCAACGGACACGCCGGTGCATTGGGTCTGCCGGTGGACCCGCTGAACAACGTGGTCACGTTACCCGGAGAGAACGAGGTACCCGAGAAGATGAAGGAGCTCCTTGATGATATTGCGCGAGAGGAAAGGCTCGAGGAGCGGCTGAAGTTGGAGGTGTGGGACGATGTCCACGCGAGAAACGTGAGCGTCCCCCCAGATCAGCGTACGCAGTGTAATTTCTCACGTGTGATGTTGCCAGACACTTTTTGTGCTTAGTCTCGAGAGTGAGTATTTCGAACATGCGTCGCTGTATACCGACGCCGGGTTACGCTGACGATATATCTAGAAGGTGCACGGGCGATGGTCGAAGCTGCTGAACTCGCACTGAAGACGCTTGCGGAGCGTAACCAGCTACTTGCCGCGGAAGAGTGTGCCAGTGAGGGCGTGGAAGATATTAGTGATGATAATGAACCGGCTGGGGTTGAAGGGAGTGTTCCCCCCTTAGGTGGAGAAGGAATAACCGTCATATAAAATATTGAAGTCAGCCTCATCAAGCCTGTGACATTATGTTTTCCCCGCTGCTTACCTATTAACGATCACAGAAAACCGTTGTTCTGTCTTCAAGGCCGTGTTGGTCGATGACATTGATGACACCTGACTCTACTGACTTGGTAGACATTCTTTATCATGCGGCAGAGTCCCCTGTTGTCGTCCTCTAGTCGTTTAATCGTTTGTGTCACAGTTGTTAATGCTATCAAAAATCTCACATGGTACTATCACGTCATGTCAACATGGGGGATTCTTAATCTCGTCGGCATTCATGCGGATAACATCACCTCTTCGTGTTTTCATACTGACTGACATTGTCTCGAGATGATTTCGTTGATCATATTAGTGCAAGCAACCCTCGGAAATGGTCCCCCTCAGTCACCTATAAGCCGTCCTCGATGACACCACTCCCCTACTGCCAGGCTCGAGGAATACATCGACGTTGAAGGCATAGACCCTGGTCGTTATTCAGTCAAGGACTCGGCGCGAAGTGCTTTCCTCCGTATATTAACTAATAGAGTAAGTTGCTAACGTCTTCCAGAAAGTAAAAGCACCTCCTACGTGTACAGAAGTGGACGCGAGCCCTTTATCGCATTCCAGGTGCGGGACGGAGATAGATTCCAACTACTCAATAAGCTCTATGCCCTGGATGACGGTGTAGCACAGCCGTCACATGATGGTAGGCTGCTTGAGTTTGTTGGGACTCTTGAGAAGTGTCATTGGAATTGGAAGTAACATTAGCCTGGCCATGTGATTGTTATGCGGATAATATTCAGATGCCGCCGCAGATCATAGATCTTTTGGGAGAGAGGCTCCGGGGAGTAACTTACTGGCAAGAAGCATCATGATTTTACGGACACCGCATAAAGGTATCGCAATACGCGACGGTTCCTACTCCTGGAGTCCTTTCTGCATAGTAAGGAGGTACAAGTATGCGCTCTATCGCATGACTTCACGGATGGATTCGCCTC